>CAOLHI010002469.1:0-253982 GCA_948474755.1 Ctenosaura bakeri | reverse complement strand
TCCGTTAACTTGACTTTGAAGTAATAATATTAAAGTGCCATAGACGAAAAATTTCACTGGCAATAGACAGGGAAATAGACACCAGTTAATTTAGCAGAGTCAAATCAGCATGTCTTCATTGTCCACTATCTAGTTTGTACAAGGGAGCCAGTAAGGCAGGCTGGATCAGGGGACTTAAGCACTTCTCCTATGAGGAAAAGCTACAACATTCAGGATTCTTTCACTTAGAAAAGGAGCAAGTAACAGAAAGCATGACAGAGATACATGAAAATTATGCATGATACAAGGAGAGTAGATATTCTAGTAGAACCTAGGTTCACCTAATAAAGCTGAAGTCAGGATAGATAAAAGGAAGTGCTTTTTCACACACTGCATTGTTAAACTGTTAAAATTCACTATGATGAAATGTAATTGTGGCTACCAGCTGGGAGGGCTTTAAAAGGAGACAGGTTAAATTCATAGAGAATGAAGCTATCACTTGCTACTGATCACAATGGCTGTATTTCTCCTTCAGCATCAGAGGCAGTATACCTCTGTATATCAGTTGCTAGGGAACATGAGATGGAATGCAGACTTCCCATAGGCAACCAACTTAACATCTGACCAGACAGAATTTTGGTCTGATCAATCATGGCTCTAAATGCTCTTGTGAATTTTGCTAGTCAAAGTCTTGGTTTGGAGTGTAGACTGCTGTTGTGATACTACTATGAAGGCAACACTAGTTTTCTTTTAAGATTTCTTCCATGAGTAAATTTGCAAACCTCATAAAGTAAGTTGAATAGCCATGTGGCTAAAACAAAATATTAGATACCGGTAATAAAAAAATTCCAGAAACATGGAAATTGGCAGAAATTATTTTAATTCTCAAAAACATACAGTTTTTATTAAACCTTGAAAGTTGAGTTTGCAGAAAAAACTTGAGAACTGCTAATCAAAAAGCACACACGAAGCCAATTCACAAACAGACTAAGCCATGGTTTAGTGTTACAATGACAATACACAGGGAGCTTCAGATTCAGCGATTTCCTGTTTGGTCTTTTCTCCTCCTCTGATCCAGCCTTGAAGAGATTATAAAGCTGCACTTTAGATTAAGTGCAACTTAGAATGTCATCACTTCAACCATAGTTAATGCTACCCGTCATTAATGAAGATAAACAAACTTCATAAACCACTATTTGAAGCTGGCTTGTTTCTACTAAAATTAACCAGTTAGCTAGATTTTCAAAATAAGCCATTGTTAACAGAAACAGAAAAGATCTGCAGAGCTGTACCAGAGAAAGGGAAGGGAGAAGTGTGCAAGTCCAAGTCTCATCCAGACTCCTCCTCATGACCCATATTCTCTTTTAAAAAGCCTTTATACTTTTATAAAAAAAAATCCACATAAATACATACCTGACATTTTTTACAGCAAAGTCCATTACTGCACTGAGAGTTAGCAGTTAGGCTGCAGGAATTACAGCAATCTCCACCTTCAATGAGACATTCCTGTAGAGTAGAAGTAACTGTATAACAGCAGTTTGACAAGCAAACATCTGAAAAACTATCTGTATCTTCAACCACCAATCTACGCTGTATATCAGACGAATGCCATACACTGAATACTGAAAGGCAGAAAGCCGTTCAGTATGATCAAGAGGACACTGTCACAGCACAGTAGCCTACGGAGGGAAAGGGAGCAACACACACCTCATTTCAGCATGGGCCAGTTAGGGATTTTAAAAGGATTGTGCTATGTTTTAATTGTGGTTTTCATTATATGTTTTTAACCAATTCATTGATTAACTGTTTTTTTAACATCTTTTCAACTTTTTAAACTTTTAGTAGTGTCCAGTTTTTAATTGCTTGTAAGTTGCCTTGGATCCTGTATAAGGTGAAAGACAGGATATCAATTAGTTAATTGAATTCCTCTTTTTGTTTATTGCTTTACACACACACACACTACTGTTTGGTGCTCTGAAACCATACATGATGTATCTCTACAGAGCCATTTCTGTGCATGTCAAAATGGCATGCATAACTTTATTCTTTCACAAAGTGTCTTGTCAGAAAGACTGCACAAAGAATTTGTGGGGTCCTTACAATAGTTTCACTTTGTCTCATTTGGAAGAGATGGGGTTTTCATACACATGTGACAGCCACTCCTAAACTACTCAAAGTACAACTTACTGCTGGAGTACCACAGTCGCACTCTTCCCCAGCTTCAACAAAACCATTGCCACATTCTGGAGGATCAAGAAGCTACGTGAATAAACATAAATAAATAAACAACAAGATGTAGATATATATATAGTAATAAACAAACAATTATTGCAAGTCTTAGAATGTTTTAAACATGTGTAAAAGTCAAGTCTTCTTATCATGAGTTATTTCATCACTAATCATATTCCACACAGCCTAATTCATGGGCAAAAGAGCTTCTCAAGAATTTGTCAATCGGTCATTAAGTTTTATCATTCTCATAGTACACATATACATCTACCTATATATGTGCAAGGCCGTCTTCAGACCGACACAGTGTACCCTCTGTCTATGCAGGGACTCCATTCCAGGAACGCTCGTGTAAAACAAAAACAAAAAAAAATGGGAATGCTCTGTCCCATTATTATCAATGGACAAAAAGTGTGCACACCTGTGCTGGACCAGGGCATCCACTGATGGTAATGGGACACGAGGCTTCATATGATCTCTTATTCATGTGTGCAGAGGCTGTATTGCACTTAACCTAGGAAGCATGGGCAGTGTCTAGAAGTGATGCCACCTTGCTTTGTTCAGGATAGATCCCTTCAATTATTAACAGTGAAACACCCAAAAGGCTATGTGAGTTACATAATGTGTGAACTACATAAAATAACAGAAAATAAAATGAAATGGACTTCTTTGCAATGCTAAGCAAGAATATACACACTTCACTCAATGAAAATGGGCTGAAATCTCTGTAAGGAATAATTCTCATTTGGACCCACTCCATGTGGGATCCTCAACACAGCGTGATGGTGAACTCTGAAAAACAATAGCAGGGAGGACTGGTGCCAAATGAGAAGAGGGGGCACTGCTGCAGCAGAGCCTGGAAGTTTGAGCAATGGGTCACTGTTGGCAAAATAAGCTGCCACTTGATTCAGATAAAAATGTGTGAGCTTATGAATTGAAACGAGAAGGCGTATCTGGGGTCTTTTATAAAGGGGTTGCTTCACTCTCCCTTTTGCCTTCAACCGCCCTTCCCTTTGCCTTTTCCCCTCTCTCCCTCCTTTGCCTGTCTCAGCCTCCTCTTCTCATGGGAAAAAAAGCAAAATGAAGGGGGTGACCTTTTCTGATAGACTGGATGACTGGGAGAGAAGGAGAGGGGAGACAAGGGCAAATGCTGACTGACTGGCTGGGCTTGTGAGTTGCTGTTCAATCCACTCCCGTCTTAAGCTGCTGGAAAGAAGCAGGAGAAAAGTCTTTCTTCCCTCTCCAGCAACTCTCAGGGAAGTGTGCATTTACTTATTTCTCCCATCCCTCCCAATCTGAAGACCGTTGGTAAGCAATTTTAAATAAATATTTGATCTACTTTAGGGTTTTAAATCTCAATTTAAGCCCTTGGGGTCCACAGCAACAGGAGTCCCCGGTAAAGAAAAGATTAAGAACTACTGCTGTAAAGAACTGCTATGAGAACCTCTTAACTCTATTCTCACTCTTATGAACCATTTGGAGCTATGAATAGTCTTCTGTAATCCTGAAGTAGGTCTCCTCCCTCTTTAGGGGCAACTGCCAACTCATTGCAGCAGTTTAAGGTATATCTTCAGCACTGTAGTCTTTTCTGAACAAACTTTTTTCTTTTAACTTCTGAATGCTGTATAATTAATATAAAACAAACCAGCTTCATACATTATGGTTCGAACTTGGCTTGCTTTAAATCAATCATATTTAACATGAACCTGACTTTTTTTCTCAGTCACGCAGAAATTAAGAAAAAGGAAAAAGCAAGCACGCAAGTTCATTCCAGAGCCCTCATGCTCACTGGAGTTCATGCACATTGTACTAAATGGTCTAGTGTGATGCTTGAGGGCAACCAACGTAAAACAAAATTCATGAGGTAGAAGATGGCAGATAAAATTCAAAGCGGATAAACCAAGGAGATCCTAATCCATACTGTAATGAGAAGCAAAGCTAAAGTGAAATATTTCATTTATCACAAATGATTAAGCAAGACTACGCAGGGGCTTGTGTGGGAAGAAGATTGTTTATATACAGTTGACAGCTGTACGTTAACCTACAGGAATCAGTGAATAAAAGGCGATTTGTCATCTCCATCTGTCACCGGGTAGTCTTTTTTTTAAAAAAAGAAGTGTCACACATGCCCAGTTCAATATAATACTAAAACAGACAACAACTTGTACTGTGGGGATTAACCCTTCATTGTGCATTATAGATACTAGAAACAAGTCAACATTTAGCTTCAGTGATACTCCAAAACACAAAATTACATTTAATACAGGTTTCTGATAGGATGGTTTCCACAGTTAAAATCCAAATAGACGCATACATATATTTTCTGTGCCCACACCATTTCTCCTCAAATGAACAAATATCATCTCTGAAATCTTGTTTCCACAGATTTTCCACAAATGCTTTTAAAAAATCTTGTTCAAAAAAAAAAATATTTGAAAGAGCAGATTTTAAAAGAAGGCCCACAGAAAGCAGCCAGTATCCCTTCAAATGCTTAGCTTCTTTCTAGCCTAAATGAAATTGAAGGCTGCCCTCCACAATACACTTCCCAACAAATAAGACCTCCTAAATACAGGGGGCCTTCCTTGTGAGTAAAGAAATATGAGATTGTGCTCTAAGACACTCTGCAAGGAAAGCACATCATTCCACTGCTTTCTTTAGCATGGTATTCAGTTTTAAGATCACACATACTCACTAACTGAGGAAAGCAAGACAGGAGTTAGACACTCTGACAGTATTTCCAGAAACTATAAAGGCTCCTGTGCAACTTGAGTCAGAGAACAGAAGCAGGGGTATTCCACTGCTTCTGCTGAGATTAGCTGCTTTTGACTCTCCCCGTCACTGTTACCTAAGGCCGCTACTGTAGCAGGCTACTTGAAGGGTTCCTCTTTAAACTGAATTTTCTTTTTAACTCCTTCCTCCACTCCTTCATTTCCAGTGTGCTACATCCGAGATTTAAACTGTGAGGCTGAAGGGACTATGATGCTAGTTTATGAGCCACTCCAGTGCCTTTTTGTCTAAAGGGGATGGTATTGTTGTTCTTGTGTTCCTTCAACTCCTTTCCAACTTATGGTGACTCTAAAGCGAACCTATTATGTGGTTTTCTGTGTCTGAGAGTGACATGCCCAAAGTCGTCCAATGGGTTTCCATGGCCGAGCAGGGAATTGAACCCCGGTCTCCAGAGTCATAGGTCAACAATCAAACCACTGCACCACACTGCCTCTCTTATACGTGGTCTAAATAAAAAAGCAAATGTCACGTGTCCTTTTCCCATGAAATCAAGTACATCTATCAAAAACCGTACAGAGACATTTTTAACATGTCAACAAATACAGCTACAAGGAAACCATGGATTCCCTTTATGGTAGCAGTCAGAAAGCTGCAAGAGGCTACTAGATGTCTTCTTATATGACAGGGTTTACATGTTTGACCTAATCTGAAGATTAACTCAATTTTCATATGGAAAAAGGTTCTATATACACAAGCAATAATCATACAGTGTCTAACAGAAGCAGTGAGTATGTATACTTAACAGACCAAAAGAACTGCAGTGAAACTTTGGTAATATCTGCCCAAAAGCTAAAGCAAAATTGCTCAGAATCCTAGCTCTTTATCCAACAGCAAGCATACCCATCCACGCCACTCATCTGATCCCATTTGGGTCCTCCTAAAAGTGTGGCCACCTAAGCAAGAAACTTCCCAGCACGGAAAAATGTAGTATTATGTTGAGATTTTGGTTTGTTTGAGGAGAATTAAACTAGGAGTCCACATTCAGATAGAACATTAGGCTTTTCCACTGCAATAAAGTTCTAGTTACTTTAGCAACTCTCACTTGCAGGAGAGCAGATGCGGTCAGGCAGCACGCAAAAGAACATTTATTCATTACCGATAAGGCAGAATTCTGCATTAGAAGCTTGTGATAACAGAACTACACAGATTGCTTGCTGTTATTTGTCATCCAGTCATCTTTAACTTACAAAACCCTACAAATGAGAGGCCTTCATGATCCCTGGTCATCAACTATCCTCCGCACATCTTACGAACTCAGGGCTGTAACTTCTTAATTCAATCAACCTATCTGTGGTGCAGTCTCCCTCTTTTCCTGCTACTTCCACTTTTCCATGCATTATAATCTTTTCCAATGAGTCTCATGCTATGTCCAGTGTATGACAGCCTCAATTTAGTCATCTTCACTTCTAGTGAAAGTTCAGGGTTGAGCTGCTCTCAGACCCATTCTTTTGTCTTTTTAGCAGTAAAAATAGTCTCAGTGAGAGGCATTACCTAAGCAATATAACTTAAAACCAACACCTTAAACTAAGTCCAGCAGAAAGTGCAAAGCCAGAAGAGACACAGCATAGCATATATAGTTTAAACAGACACAGTAATATACAATGGCTATCATCCTAGTGGTTAGTCCCAACCAAAACAAACCTAGTCACTCAATTTTTTAATGGTGAGCTAACAAGTGAGTATATCCAATGATTGAAAGAATCTCTTCTAGTCAGGACTAACAACAGGATTTAAGCCAATAAGTGTTGCCATATCAGCTTAAGTTTCTTTACTAGAAAGCATTTCAATACAATGGCTCAACAGAAAATGTTGTCTTCCTCCATGTCAAGGTATTATTACCTTGGAAGGCTTATTGAAAAGGCAGGCTCCACCTCCATTATTTAAAAATTCATGATATTCCTCAATGTCACATTTAGAGAATTTGGTTGGAAGGTAGTAACTGCAATGAAGAAAAAAACAAGTTACTTTACCACCCTCATTTGGATTCATAAAAATCATAAAAATTCTTGAAGGGCTTCCACTGAAAGCATTTCCATAGGAATGGAAACTTTTTTGCCAGTGGCTTTATTACAGTATTTTATGTCCAATTAAACCCAACAGACAGAGTGTTATCAAAATGACTCTGCATTTTCAGGGGTGATGTCCTAGCCTAGATAATTTAATTACATTTCCCTTTCTCTAGCTTCCATTATTCATATTTGCAAATTATCTGGAGTATGAAGGAACATCATCAAGATGAAACAGAATAGCACTGAGATTCTCCCCATTTACTTCTAACAGCGTATGGATGGTGTTTGTATTTTGGTTTAAAATGTTATCAGGGAGGTAAACAATTATAATACATTAGAAAGATCTTGATCCATTAGTGCAACAGAACCCTTCTGTGAGTCTGTGGGTAGCTGCCATTATGCATATGTATCATGGAAACTGATTAGCACAGAGGAGTACTACAAGTTTTAATATTAAATATGCCACAGACATTTTCTCTTTCATTTCTCCACAATAAATGGAAAAAATAGGCCACCTCCTCTTGTTCAGTTCTAGGTGGCAGTGCTCTCAGGTAGATGGTGGCTCAAGCTAATGCTGGGGGCTATTTAAAGTAGGAGATTCTTTTCAAAGCAGGATTCTGGACAATTTAGTCTGGAGACATACCCATGAGCACGAGTGAATGTTGTTTCCACAACAGAGAAGTCTGGAACAAGGCTTAGATCAAGCTGCAACTCAGCCTGATCTTTACTTCCATTGAGAGAAACCCTTCTGTGGTTAAAACTAGGCTTGCTTGCTATTGCAATCAGCTGCTCCAGGTGTTGGGAGAAGACCTATGAAGAACAGTTGAGGGATCTAGGTACTGTATTTACTGGTGTATAAGACTCACTTTTTTTCCTGAATTTTTTTTAAAAATGGGGTGTGTCTTATATGCTCCCAAATAGTATTTGTAAGTGTATAAATGGGGTGCATCTTATACGCCAGCAAATAAGGGTATGTTTAGCTTGGAGAAGAGAAAACGGAGAAGTAACATGTCTTTAAATATCTGAAGGGCAGCGAGTCTGTAGTGAGTTCTGCTGATCCAGAGGACAGGACCTCTGAACCAATGAACTCAAATTACAGGAAAGGAGATTTCTACCAATTAGGAAGAATCTCCTTGTAGTAAGACCTGTAGTAAGATCTGAACAGGTCTTACTATACATACTATACTACCACTATCTTACAATCATTAATCATAGTTCTATCATGGTGATTCAGTAAAAACTAATACAAGTGTAGTTGTAGTGAAGTTACTAAGACTGTAACACATTAAATGTTTAGCTTAGTCATCCAATGGCTGGAATCCTGTTTGTGACACATATGCAGGTAATCTGGAGTTATGAATCCATATGTTTTGTTCTGAATATTTCTGAAGGAGCAATCACCAGCTATTATCAGCTATGATCGGCTTGGTTGCTTCCCCATTCTTCCCCTACTCAGCAAGTAAATAATCACACCAGTGGCTGCCATTCAGGGGATATTTGCCCATTATACTCCACATGTTCCAATGTAGAATCCTGGCCAACTTGCTGGAATCAAATGTATTCATGTTTTGAGCAGACACAAAGGAATCAACAGTGCTTAAATTAGTCACGACTTAGTCCTAATTTCAGTGCCTATTATAAATATGGCTAAATCTGGATCCAACCCAACATCAATTTGACAATGTGTATCACATTTTCTGTTAGCAGCTTCATGCACATGGCTCCTCCGGATGACATATGTTTAGTATAGGAGTTTTCCCCCACAGCAATCTGTTAATTTACACTTCCACTGTACAGAAGTTTCTCAAAAGAAGCATCTTACCCAGTGTCTCCCATTATGCATCCAGACCAGGTATCTTCACATTTGCACTCACCTAAAATAAATCACATTCAATTTTTATTTTTTTATTATTATTAGAACTAGTTTTAAAAATTAAATTACATATAAAACAGATTAGTGAAGAAAAAAAATAAGCCTCAAAAGATAAGTAATAAAAGGGAAGAAATAATGTAAAATGCTATAAAGCTTATGAATAAATCATAACCATCAGACTAGGTTTGAGTAGAGTAAACTCGTTAGCTGGTTTTGCAGCAAACACAATAAAGAGTGATGTGGCATATTACAGTTAGGCCACAGTAACTGTGTTAGTCTTTAAGGGACCACAACACTTTTGGGAATACAATACAAATGAAAAAACAATGAGTAGTGGCATGCCAGAGCTTTGAAATTTATTTTTTTAAAGTTGTTACCTCTATCATTTCTATTTCTAAAAAGCTTATATTCTATTTTGTTATACAAAACCAACTAAAACATATTCCTTTGTTTTTTTAAAAAAACAAAAAACTAAACAAAAACCAGAATGCAACAATACACCTACATAGAGTACACCCATCCCCCTGTAACTCTGAAGATATGCACTATTGGAACAAAAACAATATTAAAGATTTTTGACACTTTTTGCCTCCCCCACATGACAAAAAATAGAGGACATTTTTTTTTTACCAAGCTGGCTTTTTTTGCCTTTGTAAAAGCTGTACATAACAAGTAGCTGAAATATGTGCACATTGTTTAGAACTATACAGGTAACAATGCAACAGAAGGTTTATTTTGTGGGTGAAAAAATCCTCACAATGTGAGGATTAAAATGTGAAATTGCGGAATTAAATGTTCTGTCCTAGCACAGGAGTTACATTATCTGACGCCTGCTTAGGGGCAGATTTTACCATTGCTGTTATTTAAAATATTTTGTGTTTTTTGTATTTCTACCTTTTATTTAGATTTTCATTTATATTTCTGCTTTTCAAGGCTTTGCCATGGAAAGCGATATAAAGACATTATACATCCACATACGTACGTCTGCAATCTTGAAAAATTCACATTTTAAAAAGAAGCCAAACTCCTTACCACTCTGTAGTTTTCTCTTGTCTGAGAAAATGCCAAGATTGTGAGCTAAGGACTGTGCCAAAGTAACAGACATTAAATCTGCCTTTCCAAACTGAAAAACAAAGATAGTATTTGTTCATCAAGAAAGTTATCAAAGTAATTGTCCCGAAGCAACAGATGATGTACAAGAAAGTGGCATGTACTCCTTCATATACACTTTGAATTGTAGATAACTACCAAGCAGGCAGGAAGTTATAAAGCACTCTATTAAGAATAGGAATCAGTCAACAAACAGATGTAGCTCTTAAATAGCTAATGAACTTGCACTACAAAGGGAAGCCTCGGCTGAAACATTAAGGCTAAATGTTAGTTTGATTAGAGCTAAACTAGATGTGATGTGGGTCTCCAGGGTGAAGTTAGGGATGGTTTTAATCCTCTGCCCCAAGTAGAATCACTGAGGAGTGGGTGATTCCCACTATTTTTCAATGGGAGGAAAAATCCCACTGGAATCAATGGCAACAATAGCAGCAGGGCCCCTGTTTCTGATAAGCACTACAGTAAGGGTAATCCAATCCAATCTATGGGAAACAACAGATGCCAGGTATGGAGGAGAGCTAGCTGGTCCCAATCCAGCTAGCCCTCCTCCATGCCTGGCACCTATTGTTTCCAAAATTCTGTATGCCCGAATCAATTGATTGACAAATGACAAATTGACTTGGCATGGTTAGGACCTCAGGAGGTGACAGAAGAAGACCATGGCTATGCCATAATGCTTCACTGCTAGACCTTGGAATATTGCATTCAAAAAGTAATTCCCTACAGTAATTGTTTCACAACACATACATACACCAAATAATTGTTTGCTGTCATTGTTTCCATTATTTGAAGACAGCAACTCTTTACCTTCCCTTTCCTTTAGAGTCACTATAGTATTTATGTTTAGTTAGTTTTGGTGCAGTAAATGTTGAATGTTTTATGGTGTTCTCATCCCACTCATTGTGACCTCAACACCCACAACAGCACAAGATACCAGCACAAGACAGCACTTGTGATATTCTCCTTCAACAGTTAGTTGACTTATAACTATAAAACGACTTTAAAAAGGCGTCGCTAGAAAAAGAATGAAGCTATCTCTTGCTAAGTTATAACTGTAATGTTAGGCAATGTAATTATTACATTTTTCGTTATTAGGAAAATGAATTATCTGGCTGCCCAGTTAGATTTAACACTATTATCAACTACTAACATACCCTGGAATGGCGAGAAATTTCTGCTATTGTAAGCAGGCAAATTGGAACGCTCTGTCTCTTCTAATAAGACAGACAGCAACTTGCTGCACCATCAGCCTGATTGCTAACAAAATGGAATGGTCAGGCCCAGGGGTTGCTGAAGTCAATTTACTCTAAGCTTTATTCTAAACTTTAAAGTAAATATACAAAATATTCAACTTATTTGTGGGGCAGGCTTCAGAACCTTGAGTATTTCCTTTAAAGACTGGAATGAAATGAGTAGATTCACTGTACCATTTATAGGTACCTAGTCAGCTATACCCATTATCAGACTATAAGTGCTGATAACATTTCTTCCTACAACCAACAGAAGCCCTACACTCAAAGAAAGAGCATTCATCTGAACTAAATGTGCCACTACAAGACATTCCTCAGATTCTGGGCCAATATCTGAGATTTTCAATCTTTATCGACTCTCCCCCCCCATACACTGTGATGGGAATCTAGAAGAGGGCAATTACAATGGGATCAGTTCATCTTTCCCCCAGACCATTGGAAATTTTGGAGGACAAGAACACAATGGACCTTAATTGTGAGGATCAATGAACATGGAAGGTTGGTCATACCGCACTGGGTAATGGGAGCAGAATTAAACATGATTTTGAGAAATAATTATGCAGTGGGAGACATTGGTCATTTGGCAATATCTAGAGTCATGCAGACCTACTTCATTCACTCCACCACCTTTCAGTAGGGAACAAATACCCCCAATGTAGGCTGCACCACTGCGGCTGCTCTGAAACTGGCTCCCCCTTTTAAAAAAAACACAATGAGAAAAAAAGATCATGTGAAAAAGGAAACAGTACTTTGGCAACTTAAACATCATAGTTTGATAGACAGAAAGAAAAAAATATGGAAGGATTATGTACACCTTCACGTAACAAAAGACAGAAGAGAAACCTGTTTGGGAACCTCCCACTCTACTGATTTAGCAGTTTTGTGACAAGATCTCCAATTTTCAGAAGCTGTAGCCTAAAAAAAAGTCCACTGTTGATTTGAAGCTATGTGTTTTATGGTGACTGTACCAGGTATGTTGCTTGCTATATGGACAAAGAGAGTACAATGGGATGATATGCATGAATTTGCCATTGTTTTTTTAGGAAAGCAACTTCTCTATACCACACCCCCGGCAAACCTGCCTTGACAAAAGGATGAAAGAGACTGTACTTTCAGAGGCATGTCTACTAAGACAGATAGGAGAAGTTGCTTTACCCACTTGGAAAATAAGGCACAAGAATAGCAGAGTACTGAAAAGCACTGCTAAGGCATGTGTCTTTGGGAAAACAAATCAGGGGTCTGGTTTGGATAAGCCTTCACTGAGTTCTCAGTTTCCATTTTTGGAATGTCCCAGAAAGACGATTTTGAATGAGGTAACCTTTAAAAAACGTGGTAGAAGTGATTTCAGCACACATTTACTGGGCTCTGAATACCATGAATAATAGCCTTTTAGTTCTGACTAAAATTAGATCCCCTGAATCCATTAGATTTATCTATGTATTGACTCACCATTCAACAACTCTAGTCTATTCTGGTTGGGTCTAACCAACAGGGCAACCAATGGGTGTCAAAATGCTTCCATCACACTTGAGAAGTTCTCTGAACTTTAACATTTCTGAATAGGAAGGCCATGACAGATTATTACTACCACAGTACAGGTCAGAGATATGAGGTAGCAGACAGGTTTTTTTTTACAGAACGGTAGGTGGGTGTCAAATTTTTACAACCAAAGAAAGAGAGTAAAACTCCCTTCCTACACCCCATAGCCTATTTCTCAAACCGCCTTTTGCCAAACTCACTTCTTGTATCAAGGACCTCAATAGAAGACAACAATATCTGGAAGGACAGACAGCATGGCAGTAGGCCAGGGTAAGTGCAAAGTATCCATTCACCCTGCTTTTTTTAAAAAAGAAAAAAAAATGCCCCCACTGCTCCTGTATGATCGAGGAAAGCTCACATTTAAAAAACAAATTGGTCTTCTAATAATATGAACCCAAATTACTTACTTAAAAAAGAAAGAAAGAAAGAAAGAAAGAAAGAAAGAAAGAAAGAAAGAAAGAGTAACTCCAGATAGTTTACTCCAAAATGTCTTGCAGCAGAAAGTGGTTACCAAAGTGGACATTTACAGAATTTGCTATTTGGACTTTGCTTAGTTTATTAAAGCTATCACATGGTTCTGATGTGTCATAATGAAATAAAGGTATAATTCCATTCTGAATGCCCATTCCCACACATTTTTTTTAACAAGTATACAATGGCAACATTAAGAAACGAATGTTAAAGTACGTCTTATCATTATGCAAAGAAACCTTGGGTTCATGAGCTCCCTAAATTTTCTTTAAAACAGCAATGAAGAGAAGACTAAAAATTTCCATTTCAAACCCATTTTTTCAGCCCCATCTAGAAAACTGTGGTTAGTCTTAACTATGGTTGAGGACAACAAGACAACTTATGGTCTCTTATTCTGGTTTCTTTCCCTAAACCACAGTTAAGATTAAACAAATTTCCCAATTCAAACATAACAATAAATCACTATTATTCAAAATGGAAGCAAAAGCTTTTAAGCTTCTCCTGCCACCCCGAACTACCAGAGGTGTGAGGGGCACCCATCTGGACCAGGTCACTGAAATACTATGCCAGGCAGTATTAGCAAAGATACTGGAAATTCAAACCACGCCACCCAAAACGGTAACAAAGCAATATGAAATTACGTACGAAAAAAGGTGAACTGCATCACTTTTCTCTTTGATAAAATCCCTCCTATATTTCATAAATTCACGCAGAGTCACCAGTGGGTTTTCAGATATGGTGAACTTATTATCAGTACCCCAGGTTTCCATGGCAACCAAGACTATCCTGGTCTTCAGTTGTTCTTTATAAATCTAGCACATTAACAAAATGAACAGTTACTGTAAAATTTTGCCTCTTTTCTTTTTTAAATAAATGTAACTAAGGAAATACTCAGCACAAAGAACATTAATGAAGGATCATGGTCATCTCCTTTATAACAAATTAAAGCACAACGTGATGTATGGCTAAACATCTAAACATCATTCAAGGGACATTTTTGTAAAGAGATGTGCTTCAAAACTAATGAAAGCTTTGATTCAGCAACATGTTTAAACACAAGTATAATCTTAAATACAGGAATGGTTCAATTGAGACAACTGAAACTTCTGCTTTTCACTCATCCACATTTAAGTGTCAGGCTAAACAGACACTGATGAATAAACACCGTTCTGTTATCTTTCTCTCTGACCTCAAATTACCATTCCTGTGATAAAACTGACAATGCATCTAGGACAGCAGCTTGTGAATTATACTTACTAAATCTGCCATGTTCACTACTGATTTTGCAAAGCTGTTTGTGTGGCCGACAGATAATCGATGCTTTTTCAGCTGAGAAACAAAACAACAGATAAATTTTGAACGTATTTTTGACAGAAAATTTCCATCCAGGAATGACTTTATCAAAGGCTTGCTTCACCTTTGACACTGAAAAGAAAAATGGATTACCACCAATCTATTCAACATTTCTATTGTTTTTTAATTCAATATGAAATACATGCCATGAAAGTTAGATTGCCATTTGATGGAAAGAACATTCTAATGGGTTGAGCTTCTGCCACTAGGCAGATGGAATTTGGAAACCTTGTCAGTATCATGGCCGATCATTAACAACTGTCCAATAGCACAGAAAGAGTTCATTTGTATTGGTGATTTTAATACTTTTTGTGTTACCATGGCAGATTGAGGCTAGGAAAAAATATGCAGGCTGTCAACAAACCATAGGAGGCGTGAATTTTCCTCTACTATTAACCTGCTTGCACAGTTCTCATACCTAAATAAACTATGCACTTTGATTTTCTTTGCTTCAGCACTATATTGGGAGTCCATTTTGCATCAGCTTCACCAGGGGGGCGTGCTTCTGAGCCTAAAGTTTGGTCCATTTAGAAAGCTCTGAGAAACTGGACCGCTGGCAAAGGATAATCTGGGTAGAATTGGTTGTTCTACCACTGGCTGTAAGAAGATGCTGAGCACCATCAGCAAAAGCGCTGGAACACTTCTCTTCTTTATACCATCTACTGAATCATTTACCAACAATAAAGCTTATCATATAGCATTGATATGTGGTAGTGTTTCTAGAACCCAGTTCCAGAACAGAACACACATCCTAAAAAGCTGGCAGGCAAAAGTATCTTACTAGGTCAGCTAAGATACAAAGGTGGAGAAAGGGGGATGTGATAAAATTATGCATAGTACAGAGAAAGTAGATAGGGAGAAGCTTCTCTGTCTCTCTCATAGTATTAGAGCCACAGTCATTCCATGAAAAGCTTTTAACTAAGAAACAAAAAGCTGGAAGAGCGCTAACAAGAACAACTGTTTCAAGCTGTGCACAGTTAAACAATGGAATTTACTACTGCAATACATAGAGATGACCAACAACGTGGATTTCTTTAAAAGCAGATTAGGCAAATCCATGGAGGATAAGGCTATCACTGGCTCTAGACATTATAGTTATATGTTTTATTTCTGTGCCTGCAGTATCAGAGGCAGTCAATGTCTACTAGCATCCCCTGCTGAGGAACCAAAATAGAAAGGTGCTGTTGTGTTCGTGTTCTGATTATTGTGAGCTACACATAGGTATTAGGGTGAGCAATGTGAGAACAGACTCCTACCTACATGGCCCTTTGGTCTGTTCCAGATTAGCTGATCTTATTTATATGCACGCTTCTTCCACATCTAACAAGTCAGGGAATACAGCACTGTGAGAAAGTGGAGATGGCCAAAAAGCAGAATCCATCTAGGAAATACAAGGGAATTACAGAGGGTTGCTTGGGACCAATGGCACACATGTGCACATGGCGCTTATAAATCTCTCAGTTGGCTTGGCACCTTTTTTCCCTTCTCAGATCACTTTGCAAGCAGAGAGTATATCCATGCAAGCCGTCCCACGTGAGCCTCCATGGGCAAGAAGGCAAGAAGAATTGATGAAAGTCCGCTGTTTTGATGCTTGCAAATTACAGTCAAGTTCCATTAGCACAATGAGAAGTCCACTCTTTCTGTAGGCAAGACTTGAAACACATATGTCCATGCATGCAAGAAGTCCCAAGTGAACCTCCAGAAGCAAGAAGAACTGATGAAAGAGTGAACCTCTCATCAAATGAGATCTGTAATATGCAAGTGTCAAAACAGCAGAACTTCGAAAAACAAGTTAACAAAAAGCTGGGGACACCTGTATATAGTTAGGATGTTAGGATGGGAAATTACCAACACCTATGCCACTTCAATGTCTTAAAAATGTGACATCATCACAAGGATTTCATATGTGCTTACTGGAAATGGGGTAAGACAAATGTTAGAGTGCACAGATGTTGAAAAGGACAATGTGTAAACATGTTCTAAAAGTACACAATGCTGGAACACAGTGTGTTCTAAAAGTACACAGTGCTGGATATCAAGTACAGCAGCTCTCCATATCCGTAGATTCTGTATCCACAGATTCAACAAACCACAGCTTGAATATATTCCAAAGGGGAAAAAAACTCCAAAAAGCAAACTTTGATTTTGTCATTTTATATAAAGGACTCACTTTAATACACCATTGTATATAATGGGACTTGAACATCCACTAGGGGTCCAGGAACCATCGAACCAAACTCTAGTGGATACCAAGGGCCCACTGTATGAGATTATACAGATTCACATTTATGTATTTCTCTTTAGGCTAAATACATGCTACCGGTTCCTAAAAGGAAGGGGCTGCCCAAGTTCCTTGTAAAGGGCAGAGATTCTTGCCATGTACATGAAAGGCAGAAATTTTATAGGTTTAATTTTGCCTGGCATTAGGGTTGTCAGAATAAAAACTAGAGATAGTTCCTGTATCTTTAGTGATTGTGAAGAAGGGGGAAATTCAGCAGATGTTTCTTGTTATCTAGTTGCATGGCAAGTAACGTCAGCTGAAATTTGCTCTTCCAGACAATTGTTAAAGCTATAGGAACCTTCTCCAGTTTTCCATCTGGCAGCCGTACCTGGCGTATGAGGACAAAAGTGGATAATTTACCTATCTTTAGTTACATGACAGTCACAATTCTAACAGATGCAGTTCCCCTTCTCCAAAAAAGGTGGAGGAGACTCTATCTGTGCAACTTCTGCTACACATAGCTCTCCAGGCATAGAAAAGTAAGGTTTCGAGGTTTAAAAGTAAGGTTTCAAGGTTTAAAATATTCCACTCATTTGTAATATTCCACAATAAGTGTGCAGCATTTGCTGTAGGCTTTATGATGTTCTGCAACATCGGCTTTAATAACACAGATAACAGCTTCTTGTCACAATTAAGTATGTCTGACTGCTAAATTGCCAGAAAATTCCCTCTTGCAGCTGTCATTTTCAATACAAAACTTTTAAGACACAAATGTGTTAACAAAATATTAATTTTGCTCTTTGCTAACAACTTGGCAACCTTAAAATACAAAGAATATGCTAACTTTCAAAAATATACATGAAATTCCCATACCACATACTTTTACATATTTTACCTCTAGGGACTTTTGTTATTCTGCCCAGAGATATTACCTATGTTCTCTTCTCAGTGGGAATTTTTTTCTAATTGAAACCTTACAGATCTTCCACTCTGCCTGGAATAAACAAGTGCTACTAAGGATGCACAAATGGGTATCTCCTCTTGCTTTTGACAGCCACACCAAGCTTTGTGACCATTATGAAGGATATATGCACTTCCTTGGCAACCCTCACTTTGGACGGCAGTATAAATGCACAGAGAATAAAATCATCGCAAAGTGCACTCAATAAAACATGACGGCTTTCTTTCCTGTTCCTTACAGAGGCAGAAAAAAAATAATCAATAACCTCTTATTCCATGAAGAGACATCTTATGTAATAATTTGGATGAAGTTGTGTGGGTGGGTGTTTTCTTGTGAACCTAAATGAAACATGCAGTTCAATCCATTCCCTTGGAAATTCTACAGAAAAGAAGTGGAGCTCCACCTGAATCATCACCAGAATGTCTGTATGAGAAGATCTCTGCAGGGTTATGGATCACACAGTCAGAAATTCCCTTTAATGTCAAGTGAATCTCAATTATTTAAGAAAGAATAAACAAAGAGGAAAAGAATTACAGACCATGCCCAATAATCCAGTGGACAATGAATATTAATTTGGACAAATCCTTGCCTGAAAATCTCTTCCCTTTGATTTTACTCTTCTTTGGAGCAGCCTGCCCAATATTTTAATCTGTTTTCTGAATTAAAATGCAGTATTATCCTTCAGTTAATTTTGAAGCTGGTGTGACTCCATTCCTTTTCTTTACACTGCTTCCTGCTCTTCTCTGTGCTTCCATTTAGGTAGGACGTGGTCATCAACATCTCTGATTAAAATACACAAACTTTCATTCTCTTACAGCCCCCTCCCTTTACTGTCCAACAAAATTGTGTGGATATTTATCTGACTTTGTGTTCAGTTGTGCATAGTTGTGCATGTGTAAGCACTTGGGAGTCTCTTGTGAAGAAATCCAGAGATGGAGAAAACTTGAATATTTTTGTGACTCTTGATTTAGCCTAAAAAACAATATCCTAACAATAAAACAGTATCTCCTTTTTTTAAAAAAATTGTTTTTTTTACAATCTCTGTTTCTCTTTTACCTCTGAGGAGTTACTTTTACCCCTTCCTTTACATCGTTTTAACGAAAAAAGGAATAAATATCTTTCAGTGCACTACATATCCAGAAATATCACAAAGAAATAGGTTTTTAATGATTTTGCAATCTCAGGTTTCAACAGTGAGCACTTCATCAGAACCTCTCCTTCAGATCAAACAAACATTTATGCCTTGCTGCAACTGCCATACATTCCAGAGGAATTGGCTCACGGCAGGCTACTAATGGATTACCTCTCAAGATCTTTTGCACTGAATAATATTTTGGCGCCAACCAACGCTTGTATTAAGAAAAAAAAATCACCATGAACTAACTCATGATTTGCACAGAGCATGGTATAACCCACCCAGTCAAATATTCCGCTTCTAACAGAACGCCTCTGCGAAATTCACAATCAGGACATAAAGATGACTGATGCCACCTAAAGCTGATTTTTAATATCTTGTATTCAAAGGTCTACTATGACAAATAACTTGCATTTAGCTGTCACATCTAGCAACAGTTTTTAGACTTTTTCTCCATGAAGTGACTTTCAGATAAAAACAAACAGCAGCCACAAGTCAGTGGTGGTGATAATTACCATGGGCGGGAGCAAAGAGACCTTCTTCCTCCCTTGCTGATGAAAATAACTTTTCTGCAGGTACTCTTTGGATGACACCATCTACTAAGACCTTTCCAAGACCCCAGCAGATTGTGGTAGAAGATGTCCACAATCTGTGGACACTTTCAATCCCCCTAGGTCTCCATCTGAAAGTGTGGAGAGGTAGCAGCTAAATGGTTAGTTGAGAATGGATGAGAAGAGAGAAATAATATAGTTCTACCTGTGAAACTATTCTGATACAATATGACATACAGAATCTTGGCCAAAATGTGTAGCAGGAAAATAAAATATGCAGTTTGAAAATGGAGAATGTGCACTAGAAATATGGGAAAGAAAAATGGATGCATGAAGTCTTTATTAAACATTTATCAGGACAATCTTGATGTAGGCAAGTGGAGCTCAGTTTTGGGGAAGTATCCATTTTGCTTGTACGAATCTGATGAGGCAGTAGGGAAGGCTGCTGCACTGGTGTTGTCACTGATTTGGGATTTACACAGGTGAAACACTGGGTTGCCCTCTTAGTTAATGAACTAAGGCAGGTTCTTTAATGAATCACTGCTGTAGAGTAGATGAGAGCTACTGATTCCTGGGTAGAAACCAACAACAGTGCAGGGTATAAACAAGGGGCAAAGTCTGCCATGTATTTCTTTGGTGCAGTAATTGGTACAATAAGCACATCTATTTAAAAAAAACAACCTTTAGGGAGACAGATCATTCCCCCACCCACAATAATATCATGACAATTTACATTGCTGAAGGCACTATTCAGGAAAGAATAAAAAATTAGTGTCACATATCATATTCTGCCCAGAAAACGCCAGAAAACCCAACCCTGAAATATTCAAAAATTCCGCACTTTCTTCTGCTCTTTGCTATTCTATTGAGGAACTCCAAGTATTATTCCAGAGAGCTCAGACGTTGCTTTGATAACATCCTTTATATGGTTAAAATAAGTTTGCAATAGGTACTATACTGTTAATTTATTATAGCCACAAAGTTGTGCATGTATTATTAATTACTTCCAAAAGGTCCACTATGTAAAAGCTCACCATTAGATGATCATTTACAATCATTAGCTCAACATATTTCATATCCTTTTCAAACTGATGTGGACTCTGACGGATCTGCAGAAAGAATAAGATGTACATGTGTAAAACAGGAACAAGCAAAACATCTAATTCTAAACTAATCTGCGCGAAACTAATTCATCGTGGCCTCATTTTAAAAGCACTTAAAAGTAGTTTCAGAAACCAAATTAGCAACAGAATGTGTGCCATGCCTTCCAATATTTGGCTGATATAAACAGGCTGGGGGAAAAAAATTCTAACATAGATCTGGGAGAATCATAATGGACAAAGCTTGCATTAAGATATTACTACATGATTTCCACCAAAGTGACTGTGATCATACAATATATATATTCAAAAAAAAGTATGCATAATCCACTGCCTCAGCTATAATTTAGATTATACAAAGTAAAAAAAAAGCAATTAAATTATTTACAGGAAATTTTCTGTCTGCTCTATTTTTGAGAAGCTAAGCATATTTCAGATCGTTATTACATTTCCCTCTACTTAATAGGTGAATAAAGTAAAGCTCTAACTCCTTTGTGCAGCCCCTGTCCAATTCCCCAAGATCAATTTCTTCAATAAAAGAAAACCAACAGCCCAATCAGCAGTGTGGTCTTACAGTTCTGTGACTTGCCATTAAAATTTGGGAACAAATTGCAGCTATAGTTGTTGCTTAGTAAGTGTGCTAGACTAGCTATTATGGCCACCTCCCCACCCCATCCAAATAAGTTTCCAAGCAATGGCAAAAGCAAGGAATTCCCACCCACCCTAGTTCCCTTCACATATCCCACTGAGCCTGGCTCCAAAGACCCACAGCCCTGAAAGAACCTGGACTGATACAGCATGTCTGGTTGCTATTCATAGCATAAGCATCCTTGTGTTCACCTTCCTTCTGAAGGTGCTGTCTTACCCTCAATCTCATCTTCTGCCTCCTACCCACTGTTTGGGCAACTGGCACATTCTTAATGTTCTTCCTCAGCATATCATCATATGCATATGGGTGTGCTGAGGGAAGAACTAGAAGGATTTGTCCTCACAGGAGAACATGGTATCTGGCAGTGAAAGACTTTTGGGGATGAGAAAGCACAAAGGGTAAGGGGATCAGTGTCACTGCAGAGATCACTGGCCAGGCTTCCACCTAACAAAATACAGAAAATGGATTGCCCTCCTTCTGTGAGATCATATTACCACAACTTGCCCATCTCTCTTCTGCAGGAATTGCAAAGGTCTGTGTTTTCTGTGCTTTGACAATACCTTTTTACAGTCAACATTCACTAGGGTTAGGGGCACAGAACCCTCGCAAAAGTGGAAAAATTGCAAATATCAAAATGTGCGTGCATATCTATGGGAAGGGGGTGGAGGCATGGCGGACAAAACGGACACCCAGAGTCCAAATCGGGTCAGGGAAAGACGTGGGTTGGTATTGTGGTCCCACACTTTCCTCTCTTTCCCATCTCCTTCCTTGGGTCTATGGGGGCATTGGGAGAAGGTTTGTAGCGCTGAGAAATTGGACTGTGATTAGCTGGCCAGGCAACAGCAGGGGGAAGAGGAGTAGGACCAGAGGTGGGTTTTTAAAAGAGTGCACAGCCTGATCATAGCCACTGAAAGTGGGGGTGAGGCAGAGGTTGGAAAAACTTGCAGATAATCAAATCTGGGAAAGTCAACCCTGTAAATGTGGAGGGCTGACTGTAGTTTTAAAAAAGAAACCAAAAACATACAAAAGAAAACAAAGTGTAGATCTTGAGGACTTGGTCAACTATGAAAGTGGCCTCTGGCCCAGCTGCAATTCACCATGCCAAATCTATTTTGAGAGATACAGATATAAGCATGCCCATGCAGTGTGTTCTCACATTTCCATATATGTCTCATCAGAATGGTACCATATGATTGTCATTTCAGAAAAGCTGATGGCGCATTCAGGGCACGGAAACTCAACACAAGTCCTTAGGACTTAGCTAAACATTACATGCCTTCTAAACACAGACTTAACATCCAGGCAGTAGCCCTATTTAGTTACTTATCCAAACACACAAGGGAAGGGGAAGTGGGTATCACATGAAGTCTCATCCTGGACATCCCTAACATCAAAAAATATGTTGGACCTTTGCATGCTGAACAAGAAGTATAAAGAGGATTCTATAACAAAGAAGAGAGACTGATTACAAAGCTTCCATCAGTAGGAACCCATCATGACCATAATTCATACTCATAGGAGCTACGTAACCATATTTAGCGTCTTTTGACATTCATTCATTAACACTCAGAAACTCAAGGACACTGAAGGACAAAACATCCTGATCTCTAATTTTGGTCCTAGGTATTTTCAGGTGAACGCTTGAATAGGGATGATATCTAAATAAAGAATCATGTCATGAAATTTAAGACGTGGCTACCTCTGAAATAATACATTTAATCCCTGTTTGGACCGAACGTCTTACCAGCTCAAATGCTCCAGCTATAGTGCAAGTATAACTGTGGCTGCAATCAAACAATGCTGTAAAACTATAAAGAAAACAAGTTTCCTTTGAAACTCCCCATTTAGAAACCATGAGTTTGAAGCACACACACAAATCCTAAACGTGTTGAGGCAAATTTCACAAGATGAATATTGCATGAGGGGAACTGCAAGGTCATGCATATTGGCTCTGTCGTCACATCTGTATTAATCACTCCTACACATGAGGGAGGGTCATGGGAGACCCCAAAGGCTCTGTCCAACCACCTGCTGATGTGGCAGAGTCCTACCTACCAGAAGGAAAACTGGGTACACAGAATAGGCTCCCCCCTTCCAAATTTCCTCCCAATGTGGTAGTGACATGATGATGGTGGCCAGACCAATGTATCTAACCATGTTCTTCCCCTCACTTGGGATGGATAAACATCAGTTCCACTTTCACCTTCATTCAATTTTATTTTAAAAAAATTCTTCAAGTTTATGAAGAAAAAACATACATCCTGGAAAGTTTTTTTGAAAAAATGAACCATGAAACTCTTAACCATCTGTAGTGTCCAAACCCAATTGGCATACATATTATCAGTATGAAGAGGATCATATTTTCCCTCCCTGTGTGTATGGAGACTGTGTGTAGTTGTTAAAAACAAGAAACCTGCTGGGATAGGAGGTAACAACCTTAAAACAGATGGTAAACAGACAGACTATGGAGAGCTAAGCCCTCTGCCTTACATGGGTGAATATTTAAGGCTCCCTTTGATCCACATTCTTCTTTTTCCACAGAATTTAGGAAGAAATTCTCAAATTTTTGAAAGCTCTTATTTTAAAAAATGATCCTAACAAAATTCTACCCCATCTTAATCTTAATCTCAATCTCAATTTTATGAGGTACTAACACCCTTAGTGGAGCAGTCTATTTGACCTTTTATACATTTGACTTTTTATACTTTCATACATCATTAGCATGTGAAAAGACAAGAGAAATCATGCACACTCCTGAAAACAATCTTGTGTTAATGAAAAATTATATGTGAATGTATTTGTTTAGTATATGGGTGTGTGCACAGCTTGGTATAAAAGTCAGTGTATAGAGACATACCTGCCTTTTTCTTCTTTTGTGTCTTGGTTTCACAACAAACTTCTGTGATGTAGTATTTGCATGCCAGAATTCTACACAAAACACACATTCATGTCAATCTTATACTGGTTTGTAAAGTTATGTACTTCTTCAACAGCAGGATGGAAACACAGATGCATAAAATAAGGCTGAACAAAAAGGTATCACAAGTATTTCAAGAGCTACTCAAAATTACAGTGAACTTTACTTTTTTACACCCTTCACAATGTTTTCCCACAGAAAGTGTGTGTTTGCCTATTGTCCAGAAAAGGAGGGCATACTTTTAAATAATAAATACACAAATAATAAATATAGCAAGGACTTGAATATGTAAACTTTTTGACGTCAGCTATATTCCTAAATTGTGCTTATAAAGAATCTCAAGACCAGTTGAAGTGCAAAGGATATTTAAGTTAACATGCTATAAGATTCTAGAATAAAATGTAATTATGGATACATATTAAACAAAAACGTTTTTTAAGGAGGAACTGACCACTGTATCTGTAATGAGATATCATGCTAAAAAAACAAGATGACCCACCACGAAGCGTTCATGTAAAGTAAAAATATTTGGTATATGACTACCTTCTCTGTTCTTATACCCTGTTCAATATCCACAGCACATTTTCCCTATATAATGCCTTCTGTTTCAAGATACCTGTGATTTAATCCAATTTTCTCAGGTTCTTACAAAACCTTATTTTTACTTTCCCATCCCAACTTATTACTCAGAACTTCAGTATACTATAATACAGCCTCAGTATGCTACAGGATATAAGGGTGCAAACAATATAAAAGTATGTTAAAATATAATCCACTAACAAAAGCTACTTACACTCACTGACTGCATCAACTTCACACAGAACTCCAGACAGTTTGCTGTTATATATACTGTTTTTTCTTTGTTAACTTTAAAACCAGAGTAATCTCCATACTCTTGAATAATATCCATCAATCTTTGAGCACTCGTGAAGGGATCATCCAAAAAAAAACCCCCAAATCATCAGCAAAAGCTTTGAGTTTATATTGAAATTTCTTTATCTGGACTCCTCTTATTGCCACATCTTCTCTTATATTATTGTCAAGTATTTCTAATGTCAAAATAAATAACAGAGATGATAGAGGACAACCTTGCCTTGTGCCTCTCAAAACTCGCTCGGGGGTTGCATAACTAGTTAGCATGCCAGAGTCTCGTTCGTTATCGGAATTAACCAGACAAATCGCTCCACCAACTAAGAATGGCCATGCACCACCACCCACAGAATCAAGAAAGAGCTATCGATCTGTCAATCCTTTCCGTGTCCGGGCCGGGTGAGGCTTGCGAATCCAACCTGCTACCAGTATGTGGGGCTTCCCAGTCCCTAACAGTGAAGGAGTCAGGTATATTTTACTAGGTAATGATACAATATCCATCTTCAGACCTTCAAAGGGTTGTCACAAAGATAATGTAAGGAATTTGCTCTCTCTTTCTTCACAGAATATGGTCTGAACCAACAGGTTCATATTCAAGACCAAAAGCTAGATTGTGAGCATGCTCCAACAGATGAACCAGGAAAGATAAGTTCTTTCTCTGATTTGCCTGAAGCAGAGAAAAAAATGTATTCCTGCCAGCTATTCTGAATCTCTTCCCACCTTCTTCTGCCTTGATTTAATTACTTGTAAGAGGCAGCAGGATTTTCAATTAATTCCATGGAAGGCTTAGCTCTGCTTTGTTAGCTTCTTTTCTCTTTGTCTTATGCTTGGGTAGGGTTGGCACTGAGCTAAACCCAGTCTTAGGAAAAGATGGCCCCTGTACTACTGTCTTTCCCATTATGGGGATCCCTCTAAAGTATCTGGGAAAGAAAGCAACTGGGGACATTCCCAGCCCAGGGATGGTTTCACCTCCTTTATCCTTGGTGACATAAAAGCCATGCAGTGGCTATGTCATTCCAAAGTTCCCTCTGGCAAATGGATTGAGGTAGAGTCTCAACATTGGGGTACAGTCTCAACATTACAACATAGGTGGGTCATCTGATGCCTATAGCCATTGCCCTATGTCATGCTGATATAAGCCGTAACCAATGACAGCTATGGGCTGACCTGGTATAATTCAGAGAAATGTGCTCCTTTCTTCTTGGGCAGTCCCTGATTCATCATTCACCACTAGGGTTACATAATCC
Organism: Ctenosaura bakeri; assembly: GCA_948474755.1. Classification (NCBI taxonomy): domain Eukaryota; kingdom Metazoa; phylum Chordata; class Lepidosauria; order Squamata; family Iguanidae; genus Ctenosaura; species Ctenosaura bakeri. The sequence continues at coordinate 227,734 of CAOLHI010002469.1, read as the reverse complement.
AGATGACTTGTGCCATTTCACAGTAGAAGGTTAACTTTCCTTCATTATAGGTTTTTTAAGAACTCTGGATAGCCAGAGATCCTATAGCACCAGGATGTCTCAACCAGCAGCAAGGAGATGGACTGTTCTATAAGAATTTTGAAATGCTTATCAACTCTATGGTTCTATTTGTGCACTGAGCACAGACACCTGTACAGGAGATGGCTTACCACACAGGCTTCCACATTAACTGGAATCCTGCACAAACAAAAATCGAGTTTGTGTTGAAAGCCAAGACATCTAAGTTTCTCTGTTACAGATGTCCACAATCAATGGCTTGAGTGTCATGGTATAGAAGGTGTGTGAAGTCAGTTGTGAAGCCTGTGCCACAGCATTACTGCCCCTTATTTACATATGATCCCATTCATGTGATCATGAAAGTCAGGGGTTCAAGAGTCGCAGCAAAACATCTTTGACAAATCAATGTAAAGAAAAAAACAGAAAATGCTAACAACCAGAGAGCATCCAGATTAATCCACAAATGAAAGAAGCATGTCTTAGGATGCTATGAAGTAATATTCATTATTTAGAAGCCAGTCATTCTCATTATTACCATTGCTTCACACTGCTATGCCCTGAAACATAATCCATTCATATGTGGGTTCAACTGGATGCTCTCATATTTTTGAAAAACAATGACAAGTTCAATGATATCCAAAGTAAGCTGCTTCTTTGTCACAACCAAAACGAAAAGAATCAGGATGCTTATCCAGATGTGTATCTCTGAAGGTACACAGAGATAACAGCAGCAGCAGCAGCAACAACAAATCTCAAAAAAGAACTCACTTCTTTTCAATTTCCTCAAGGGAAATAATGCCACACCTTTTTTGAACAGAGTATGATGGTAACTGCTCTAACCTCACCACCACGCAGTGGCTGCACGCAGGCAAAGAACATAACATTACTCTGCCCCCGCTGCTCACATTATTTGAGTAAATTAATGGTAGCTTCAATGCACAGTAAGCTCCCAGAGCTTCCTATCCATTTTCTTACACAGTAAGTATTTTCTGTGTAGCAGGAAATGGGTAATGTAAAAAGCTGTATTTGGTCCCACTGACGTCAACAGCACTTATTTCCAACGCAGCCTCTGGAGGACTGCAGCCTTGAACAGCAACGATCAAAGCACAGTTATATCAGTATTTTAATGATAGGATCAGATAATAATCTTAAAAGTCAGAATTTTTAAGAGGCCTAAAATCCTTATTTAATAAGCATTTCATTTTTGTTTTCACCACAGGCAACATTTCCTTATCTGAATAAACACAAATAAATTTGGCTGTGAAAAGTCATTAGTATATTACCCACGTATATTACTGAAACTGCCCTAGGAGGTTTATATGATTAACTGAATGGTGTTTTTGCTCTTTCTTGAAGATCAAAACCTTTCAGAAAGTTTTTTTTAAGCTTTAATGTCACAAACTATGGCTTTTGTATGCAATTATTTCTTTTTCTGAGTTTTTCAACAAATACATCATACACAATACTAATGTATCATGCTTTTAACCTTCCTAAAAAAATGTCAGAATTCAGTGTGCTAAATTGTTTTAATATCGGTAGTTCAAAACATGACATTGCCTCCTATGAGCCTGTTCGTAGCCACAAAACATTTTCAGACTCTCCGGATACATTTTTCCCATGACTCTACATGTACTGAAACAAGAATGTGACAATGGCACAACTATACAAACATTTTTGTACAATTTTTTCTTGCATTCAGATCATAGTGAATAATGTGAAAATTATTATATTTATATTATTGTTATAACTACCACATTTCCCCACTTTTAAGAAAACATTCTTCATAATAACATATTATCCACACATCTTATTTATTTTAAGTATTTGCATATGGCCTTTCAGAACTATATAGCCCTCTGAAGGTGATTTGCATAATAAATTATCATAAAATGACTACAAAAAGCAATCACAAATACACAGCATCTAAAACTATAAATAAAATAATTTAAAGAGCAGTAATAATTTGGCCTAAATACCCTAAAGGCATCTGATCCTTTCTGATCTTGGAAATTAAGCAGGGTCACCCTGGTTAGTACTTGGATGGGAAAACATCAAAGAATAGCAGGTGCTATAAGTTATATTTCAGAGGAAGGAACTGGCAAAATCACCTCTTAAGTCTTCCTCGTTCAAGAAAAACCTATGAAATTAGTGGGGTCACCATGAGTTGACAGGCAGCTTGACAAACAATAATTTAAAATACTTTCTTTAAAAGTCTGAGCTAACCTCAACTTAATCAGATAAAAAGCAGATGTAAACAACTATGTGCTGAAAATGTGTTTAAAAGCATGTAGTGAAATGGCTACATATATCTCTCTTTGGAGGGAACTCTAGAATAAAGGAGGCATCACTAAAAAGGCCTTGTCTCTTATGACCACCAATTTTAATGGACCTTACTGGTAGGTCTATGAAGAGTGCCTCAAGTGCTAATAGCAATAGCCAGAGAGTACTGTATGAGTACAGATACTCATTGAAATAACCTGGTCCCAAGCCATTTTGGCATCTTGAGCCATTTGGGATTTAATGATAACAGTGAGTACTTTGAACAACCTGGGACAGGAAGTACACTGATAACCCCTATGGGGAGAGGCAGAGAATTTGTGTTTCCACCACAGCCTATGCCCAGAATAAATCTGTGATATTTACATAATCATTTTCTTTCTTTCAAACTGTAGCCAACAATGTATTATCTGGGAAACACCTTCCATCGCGCCAGGCACAAAATACAGTCAGGACTCGGGCTACCCAATGAGAATTCTGCCCCACAGATGAAATTTTCTTTCCATCCCCAAATTTCTAGCATTACAGAGAATGAGACAGTGAAAATGATTCACTGTAAAACTTTTGTACATAGTGTGTTTCCTTGGTAACTTTGTCCCTGGATGCCTAAACTTCAAGTTTTGTTACTGAAATAATAGAAATTTGGCGAATGACAGAAAATCCCATGGGGAGGAAAATATTTACTTGTGGAGACAATGCCCTCATTCTCCCACCACCACAGATACATCTCTTAGTCACCCACTGTGTTTATGTAACTACTGCAAAAGCAAGTTTTCATGTGACAAAGAAACAAGAAAAGATGCCGCCTTTAGGGGGGAAAATGGCATCTATGAGAGGAGAAAATCTGGTAGGGAAATAACAGAAGTGGTTGTGGTTTGCCTTCTACTTTCCAGCCACATGAACCCAACTAATCTTTTAAAAGAACAAAGTGCATACAATATTAAAAAGAATTTAGTTAATTGATGAATAAGAAGACCTACATGTATTGAAAAGAAACATCATAGAAAACATCCCTGAGTAACAGCTTCACAGAACTGAAATTCTCTTTTGATGTGACCCAGGTAACATCTGTCTGTGTACTGCTTCAAGAACCACAGCTGCTGTCCACTCCTCTTCCTCTCTGGCTGCTACAGCTAAGCAGTATGTTCACTGTGTGCTCACAACAGTAAAAATGCTTCATCTCATGATGGTCAACAGGAACTGTGAGATTTTCCTGGGTTTAAGGGCTCCTGTGAGATTTGATGTCTGGAAGGAACCTGGAGATCTCACAAGAAGCTGTTCTCTTTTCAGATTTCTGAGACACATCTTTCCAGCCAGTCTTCATCTGACAACCCATTGTCTTGTATTGCTGCTTTACAAAACTGTCAACTCCCAGAGGATCAGCAGTTGAAACCATGTGGAGGGCCAAAGGCTCCTCACCTTTTCTAAGTGACAAAAATTCCTGAAACTATGTTCTGGGAATCCTCAGCATCTCCTTATGAGTTTATTTTTTTGAGAATAGTTCTTATTTATTAAACGTAATCTGACAAGATGCAAGATAACAGAAATGCGTCAGTTCTAATCTTTAGGATGTTTTGATCTTCAGCAACTAAAACCCAGTAATTGAGTAACTACCAGGATATCAAAAAGCTATAAATATCTCCAGCAGGGAAGGAGCGGGAATAGGCACTTCTGTTAGAACTGAAGAGAAAATGTAGTTTCCACCCCCTGTTTGCCAATCCTGTGTTCAGGCCAGAAGATTATTTTCTTCAGCTTTAAGTTACAAACAACAGCAAAATAAAGTGTGACAAGTGATTAACTACTAAATAAAGGCAATAATGAAGATTAAGCTGAGAGTCTAAAAAGACCTACCAGATGGAAGATCATCCAAAGGAAATTCAAATAATCTGGATTTGTAAACAGAATGTAAGTGAAATTCCTCCTGAAATAGCAAACAGAGAAAATTAGTAAATAAATACAAAACAAACTTTCTTGGACCTTCATCATCAAAGGGCATATCAAATGTTCTGTTAAACTGAGTAACATAATTACATCACAATTTTTTTTACATTTGGCATTATGTGAGTACACACACAACATGCATATATAGAAATGAATTAAGATTATTTTTCTATCTCATCCATATATCTGACCTGAGTATTTTCTGAATTCAAAAATGCATATAGAATCCAAAATTCACATGGATCCCATATAAAGATTCCCAGGTTATAAATATGAGAAGATCAGACTTTCTGGAGTATCTGCATTCAGCAAACTGAAATTCTGCCTACCTGTGAAGTATAATTTTCTTCTGGCTCAATAAGATATGTGTGATTTCCATCATAGAACATTCCGCTGTGAAAAACAGGGCAAATATTAGAGTCACATACTATTTCTTTCCTTTTTTCTTTCTTTCTTTACTATATTTCTATAACTTCCTTCTGTTGAAAGTTAAACAATTTAAAATGTAGAACAACAGGACAGAAAAACTGAAAACAAAATAATGTAAACATTCTGAAAACATATTAAAGAAATGCACTTTTGAAAAGTTGAAATGAAAATAATATGAAAGCATGTATCTACTCATGCTGAGCAAGGTCATTTGGATCCAAAAACTTTTATTAAAGTCCCAGTTTTAACGTGGAGCCAGAAGCAGACCAATGTCCCAACCATGTCTCCAGTGGGAAAGCACTCCATAACTTGGGGTTCCACAGCTGAGAAAACCCTCTCCCACATCCTCACACAGAGTATTGCTTCCACTGGGGACACAGAAGAGGTGTCCTTCTGCAAAACTCAGTTCTTAGGCAGATACATATGGAGAAGCTCCCTCAAGTATCAAGGTGCCCAGCTATTTGGAACTTTAAATGTCACTGCCAGCACCTTGAAGTCAGACCAATAGCATACTGGCGGCCAGTAGAATTCCTTTAGAACGAGTGTATATGGTTTCCATAAGCTATTCCTGCCAACAATTTAGCTGCTGCATTTTGCGCTAGTTACAGCTTCCATGCTGTCTTCCAGTGGAGTCTCATACAGAGTGCATATGGATACTGAAGATCATGGGGGATAAGATAGAACCTTGTGGCACCCCACTGTTTTAACAGTCATGGGAATGAACAGGAATCCCCCAGGGCTACTCTCTGGAACTGGATCTGTAGTTATCAAATTAAATTAAATTAACCTAAATTAAATTAAATCCTGCAGTTCTCCCAAATGGGACTCAATGCAATACCATGATCAATGGTACCAAAAGACCCTAAAAGATCCAGGAGTATCAAGATGGTAGTACTCTCCACTCCCATCTTTCACCAGATTAGGCTGACAATCAAGGCAATGAAGGTTGCCTAAGTATTGTACTCTAATGAAACCAGGCCGAAATGGGTCCAGATAATGTTTCCTCCAAGAACATCAGCATCTGCCCAGCGAGCACATGCTCGAGCATGTTGCCCCAAAAGCGGATAATTTCCTAAATCAAGCCAGAGGTTGGACAGAATAGTCTGGACTGATGCCTCTTAGACTATCTGATGTGGAGGAGTGGTATTTTTCCCCCTATCATACCAAGGAGAGGTACTTATTTGTGTCCAATGGCTCCAACTGTTTCTTTCTTTCCTGGAACTATCCATAGACTGGCAACTGATGGCTTTTACACCAGCACTAGTTCAGGGAGTAAAACTTTAAGTAGCACTGGCCCAGAAGATCACCTCTAACTCTTCAATTCCATAGTGGTGGTGAGGTTGAAACAAGTACAAATGCCGCTTCCTCTCAGCATACCTCATCTCTACATGCTGGAAGCCCTCTCTCTACAGGACCTAAGATTCACACACTCCAATGTCTTTAGTCTCTGAACATGGTAGAGTCTAGAAAGCCCTGATGTTTCATGGAATTTTTCCAGCATAGCAGAGTGCACGATCAGCCAGTGCCAGTTTATTCAATAAAGCTGAGTGACAAGAAAAAAATATATTCTGGAGAACAATGTGGGCACCATCTTTGGAATGGATGAGAAATCAGGTTGACAGAGAATACTCTCTCTTCATATAATGAAGCCCACTGAGACCATGGAACTGAGGGGACACTTCACAAGAGGTTAAATCTTTCCCAACAGAGCACCACCATATTCCCAGGCATGCAGCCTTGCCCTATACTGACTTCAATTGTGTTATGTATACCACCATATAGCCCTCCATTTCGTTACATGCATCACACTAGAATCTTCCATTTTACTACATAGTCAATCCCACAGCCTTTTGTTACAAGCCAGTACTGGGGAGCAAGATCTTCTGTCATTGGTTTTCAGCCTTGTATTTTGTATGTGCCTGGAAGTCATTTCCATCTTATGGCACCCCTAGGATGAACCTATGATGGGGATTTTCATGGGAAGATTTGTTCAAGGGGAGGTTGCCACTGCCTTTCTCTGAAACAGTGTGACTTGCCCAAGGTCACTGTGTGGGTTTGCATGTCCAAGCAGGGATCTGAACCTTGGTCTCCTAGACTCCTACTACAACACTCAAATCACTTTGCCATGCTGGCTCTATGTTATATACGTATATTAACACTTCAGCAGCTGAAAAGACGAAACCAGAAAGAAAGACTAAAGGAACATTTTCTGCAGACATATCTCTTCTTCAGAACACTCCGAGCTTGGTAAGCTTGAAGAAAGCAGTGCAATAAACCACATCAAGATGCATGCTAACTTGTCACATTTCTTTCTAAATCACAGTAACCATAATGAGATCAGCAAAGGGTCATTAACAGTCCCTGCTTTCCTTCAGGTAGCTAACAAGCATTGCTGATAAAGGCCTAAAAGCCAGTACCATGCTGTTAAATAAACCCATGTAGCACACAGAATGCATTAAAATGGTACTATTTTTAGTCCGAGGTTGTGCCTGCAACCTGAGCTCAGGACAAAACCTGCCACAATCTTAAATCTGGATTATTGCAAAGCAGGGGGGAGGGGGACCATTAAAATATGGGCAGGACTGACAATTCTCTAAAAAACAAACAAACTCAGTTTTGCAAATACACATGTAATATTTTTTAAATGTATTTGGAAAACTATATTGAGATTACTGGACCATCAATCAATGAAGATCCCATAAGATAAGTGCATGCCTTTCAGGGAAATTGGATGATGACAAAGAAACTTGAGGTAAGTGCTTCTATTTATAGTGCTATCATTCACTGCTTGACCTCAGAAACAATATACTATATCACAGTGAGCCACCAGGTCTGCCACTGTACTATATGTATATAAACAGAAATGAACCTGTTGTTTAAAATGCATTATATAGATTAGCCCAGTTGTCTTTACGACAATAACATTGTAAGGTAGGCCAGTATTACTGCCTCACAGTACAGGGAGTTAACATGGGTTGATTAAGGCCCTTTTTGCAGGACATTGTCGTCCCACCATAAGGACAGGAGAAGGACGGGAACATGACAATGATTACACATGACATTGTCATAGTCTGGTTCTTCTCCTGTTCCCAGGCAGGGTGATCGTGGATTAAATCATTGGCGGGTTTTCCCCATCAATGACCCATGATTGTGTCGCTATCCCACACTTATCTGGTGTGTGAAGGGTCTGGAAGCGCAATGGTTGCACTCCCTGTCCCAACACAGCCTGAGACAGTACCCAATGGTGCTGTGGCAAGAAGAGGGAGGCTATCATACTTCCTGGACCCCAGAGGCAGCCAGCATGGAGGGGAGTGCTCCTGTTGCACTCCTCTCCCAGCAAAGCCACTGCCAGGATGCCCACAGGACACTGCTGGGAACAAATAAGAGGTGAAAAGTCCCTAAGACTCTGAGATGCCCGAGTTTGCTTTATGAGATCTGACCTGCAGTAGCAGTGTCTTAGTTATGACTAGGGATAAGGAAATCTCTCTGTTTCTGATTTGTCTGTTTGCTTGCTTGCTTGCTTCTTAGAATCCCAAATGTGTTCTCATCCTATTCGTAGTTTATAACATATTTTTTCTTCTTGCAATACAGATACAGGAATTATTTTTTTACTGTGTGTGTGTGTGTGTGTGTGTTTATAAAGATATTTTCTATTATGAATCAGGTTTCTTGGTATTTTTCAATTTTAAGCAGTTTCAAAAGTTCACAGGCTTTTAGAATGTACATGTGGTCTGAGTATATTTTATTTCTCCAAAACACATTGTAATCTCTACAAATGTATAGATTTCTGAAACAAGTTTCACTGTGTCCCACAATGACTTATAGAAGGTGTGAAACAGATGCTTTTATTAAGAATTATGACCTGAACAAAATTATTTTTTATCTTAAATGACGACACAGTCCCACAATGGTTTATTTATGTGACCTGCTGCAACTTAGTTAATTATGTGTCAGGAACCTACCAACAGAATTGCCATGATATAAACTATTAACTTTGGTTTGAAAAAATGTGAAATGCATCAAGGACTGGACAATCCCCCCCCTCGCTTTCACTTCTTGGTTCAAACAAATTATAGACTGCATCCAAAGCAGACTTAGAAATTATGGTTTAAACTGAGTGTCCAATTCTGGTTTGGACTACTCTTTGGCAAACCAGGAAGCAGAAGGAAGAAATCAAAGAAACTGAGACACTTCTGAAATCCTAGGTCCTCCAAACCACCACTCAGACTGGACTTTGTGAACTGATATGAAGAATCAAGCAATCAGAGCTATACAGAGTTTTGGAGTTTGGTATCACCAATATGTTGATGATACCCAATTCCATCTCTACTTTCCATCTGATTCCAAGGAAGCTATCTTAAGCATCTGCTGTCAGTAATGGACTGGATGACAGCAAACAAGCTGAAAACTGATCCAGATAAGACAGAGGTGCTCCTGACAAGTTGAAACACAGACAGGGAATAGGGACTCTACCCATGCTGGATGCGGTTATACTCCCCATGAAATCTCAGGTTCACAGCTTCTGGATTCAACTCTGAGCTTGGATGCCCAGGTTTTAGCAGTGGCTAGGAGTGCATTTGCACAGCTAAAACTAGTAGATCAGCTATGCCTTCAGACATCAGATCAGTGACATATGCCTTGTCTACATCCCATCTACACTCTACACGGGGCTGACTCTGGAAACTGTTTGGAAACTTCAGTGGATTCAAAATGCTATGGCCAGAATGCTGACTGGAGCCAGTTACAAACAGCATATAACTCCCTCATTAAAACAAGTTTCAGTGACTACTGCTTCACTTCTGGGCACAATTCAAAGTGCTACTCATGACATACAAGGCCCTATTGGCTTAGGCCCAGACTACCTGAGAGACCATATCCTGTCTATATAGCATCTTGAGATATGTAGGGGAACTTTTTCTCTCAGTCCCACAACCATGACAGGCTTGCTTCATGAGGAGATGAGAGAGGCCTTTTCAGTGGCTGCTCCCACCCTCTGGAATTCCCTCCAATGGGAGGCCTGGCTGGTTCCCTCCCTGCTCTCCTTTCACCAGCATGAAAAGATCTTTTTGTTTAAGCAGGCTTTTATATATATAGATATAGATATAGATATAGATATAGATATATAGATATATATATAGATATATATAGATATAGATATACACATACATACATACATACATACATATTAAGATTAACAACAAATTACAAACATCTTAACAAATTACAATATTTACATTATCAATAACCTTAAATTCTTCACACAAACAGTAGAAAGAAATATCTCTCTCTTTCACTTCCTACTTTCTTTGACTCAGTTTTTTACATTACGTTAGAATCATTCTCGTCAAACATTTATCTTCCCCATTAATTTAAGCAGGCTTTTAATGTGCAAGCAGGGAAACTTCTTACTGGGATGTGTGCTCTATTTCTTAAATTTTGTATGCCTTTTAAATGATTCTATACTACTTTAATGTGATGGTTTTTAATTGTTTTTAAATTTTTACTGTTATGTTTTTAACTGATTCTTTATGTGAGCTACCCTGGGTCCCACTTTGGGAGAAATATGGCATACAAGTGTTTGTGGTTTTTTTGTTTATTTGTTTGTTTTCTTCAATGAATGAATGAATGAATGAATGAATAATGGAAAGATTCCAAATTCATAATCAATTTCAACAATGTGACTATGATCACAAAAGATGAGCACAATATTCTCAACTTGCAATAACAACTGATGTATAAAAAATATATATTATTGGTCCAGAAAAAACAGAGTAATTAGAATTCAGGGTAGGTTATACATAAATAGAACTATTAAAATTAATTAGACCTAAGTTAGCCATGACTAAACCAAGTCCCATTTATTTTACTGGCTTTGGTTGAAGCATGAATAAGTACGGGGTCCAACTAGAGTTTGGAAAAGTCACTTTTTGTACTACAAAATAGTTCACACTGTACTGTTTATGCTGGCTGGAGGACACTGGAAGCTGTAATACAAAATAGTAACTTTTCCACCTCTAGATCCAATCATCTAGACCTATCCTGTTGTTATTTTTCAGCAACTTACCTTTGGAGAAACATTGCTTCTGAGCCCAGCAGTCCAATGTCTCCATCATCACTAGCATCTATGAATAGATTTTCCCTTCATGAACTTGTCAAACCTCCCTCCTCCTGCTTTTAAATGTCTACTTAGCTATATATATCTATTTAATGTAAGCTAGTTTATCTGATTTATAATATAGCTAATGCACCATGTATAAAATACAGAACTGCTTTTTCAGCAATCAAGGCAATGTATAATGTACTGTTTCTAAAAATACAAGTACTTTAAATTTGGGATAACTTCTATATAAAAATTGTAGGCTAGATGAAATGGCTTAATTATATGTTTTAACAGAAAGATAATTAAAAAGTTCACCTTATTTCATTTTAGCTATCTGCATTCTTTTGTTACACAACATTTGAGAAAAACTTACTGAAGTCCATGGCATGTTGAAAGAGCGACAAATGACTCTGGATTCCCTCGGATGTGACCTTGGTAATAACAGTGTTCTCCTCCCTGCAATTAGAAACAGAGTACACAAGTTTATCTCACACTTGCCACCGTGACACAAACATGACTTTTCAAAAAAAAAAAAAAAAAAGAGGGGGGGTTAAATTTCTAAATCAGACAGTTACTGATGTCTCTGAGTGAGACTAGAAACACTGTCCCCACTCAAGAAAGTGAAAATACACACAGCATCTAAGGCCAGCCAAGTTCTTTTGCCACTTGATATTAAAAAAAAATAAAAAATCCCAGAACTACTTTCCCCATCACTGAGTAACAATGCAATAACGTCCAAATGGATAACTGATCATTCACTGTCCGAACGTTCATGCTACCCAATATTTGCTGATATAGGCTATATTTTGCTCTACCTAACAAAAGGGCCAGCAAGGGTGTAGCTACAGGAATGTCAGCAAAATAAAGGCTTCTGCAGCCCTCAACAAAATAAGAATTCTGTTCTCCTAAATGAATTCTTCCTTCAGTCCTCAAATTTCTACAACTGAAGCAACCTAAAATGTCAGTTAAGCATTGAGCATTTCTGTGGGCATCCAAAGAAAAGGGGCAGGCAAATGACCAAGGGAATAGAAACACAGCTAATCAAAGGAGGATTTTCGATGTCCCGCTCTCTGCAATGATAGAAATTTGGGGACTGAAGGAAAATTTCATCAAGGGGACAGAACTCTTATCTGAGGGAGGCAATGCCCTCATCCATCCCAGTAGCTAAACCCCTGGGGCAAGCTCTAGGAGAGACAGATAAAAATACAAGCAGTAACAACAATGACAATAATGAGTAATACAGTCGATCTCAGACAAAAGACCAAGAAGTCATCATTGTCATCTGGTCTTCAGGCTCCATCACACTGGTCACCTTCAATTCTAAAAGGATAAAGAGGATCAAACAGCCATTTCTTATACTACCAGGTACTTTCCCAATAGGACTCCAGCACCTGTGATTCTGCTTCTTGACCAGCACCAACACCAAACATTACTGAACATTGCTAGGTATTCTCGCTGCCTTGAATCCCATTTGGGGAGAAAATTCAACAGGCAAATAAATAAATGGTGATTTCCTGCCAGTGAAAAAGAGGCAGGTGGGACAGCCCATATGTTTCTGCATCACAGTTTTGCTAGATATGGCACATCTTTTACAGTCAGGCCATTTCTGCACTAGACTGTTACAGTGCTATTATTCCACTTTCAACATCCTATAGAATCCTGGGGTTTGCCATTTAGAGAGGTGCCTGTGAGGCCTCTCTCTAAACTTGAAACCCCAGGATTCCATAGGATGTTGGAATTATAGCACTATTACAGTCTAGTGTGGAAATGGCCTCAGCCTTCCACTTTCATGGGGATTGGGGCACCGAATTCCCATGAAAGTGGACAAAATGCAAATATCATAAGCTTCTGCCCCCCAAACCATATTTAACATACAAAAAAAGTACCTGCACGGGCAGGATAGCTAGGTCCAACCTCATGTGCATTCCCTTGCTCGCTCACTTGTGTGAGTGGGGGAGAATGGGATAGGATAGTGGAACCGGAGGAGCGAGAAAGGGGTCACCCATCCCATTCCCATCCCCCTCTTCACCCATATGAGTAAGAGACTAAGTGAATACACGTGCCCACCTTCCTCCCATCTCATCTCATCCCATCCTCTTCAGCCTCTCCTGCCAGTGAGGGAAGAAACCCTCCCACCTCCCATCCCATCTCCTTCCCTCCATCCACCCATGAAAGTGAGTGAAGGCATGTGTATGCCCTCCTCTCATCCCATCCCATCCCATCCCATCCCATCCCATCCCATGCAAGTTAGAGAACACGTGAATGGCCGGGTCCAGCCACCCTACCAGTTCGATTTCCTCCCAGCAACACCAATATTATCAAAGTCCGTGTTACAAAATACTGCAGGGTAGCAGCAGAGTAATCAAATCCACGAATGTTCAAGCCACAAATGTGGAAGGCCCATTGTAAATCCTGAACTGCAGGAGCTTCTACTACTAGTTTGCTAAGTTCACTGATAACAACCCATATATCATGGGACAGACAGCAACAACCTGAATCTCAAAAGAAGTTACTTTTCTGCTACTAATGGAGCTGAAATTTTATTACTTGTCCTTTATTGCCCTTTCTCCTTGGTCTTTACACAGCCAAGACGAGGAATGGCCTTCGCCTGCTCTGAAATCCTTCCAGAAAAACTGAACTATAGCAGCAGCAACAACTGGTAGAAAATGTAGGCCTGTGACTCTACCTTCATCACTTTTCTTCTCCTGTATGATTTTTAAACATCTTTTCCCTGATGAAGCCAGTGGAGTTTCAAAGCCCTGCATAATATATTTTGTGCATTTTGGTTGGCCAATAAAGGTATCACTCTTTTGTGGATTTTGGATTTTGTTGTACACTGCTATGTGGCCAACATGGTTATCCCTGAATATGTAACCAGGATACAGGGGGTGAGTCTTCATAGAAATATCAAGAACAAGAAAATTCAGGGCACAGTTCCAATATTTGGCTAATCCTCTGCTTTTATTGGAGATTAACCTACTTTTTAATTCCATTTCAAAAAAAAATAAGTAAAAAGAAAAAACATTATTCAGATCAAAATACTCATTGTGACAAATGACTAACATATTTAAAGGGAAAAAGGGAGGTTGACACACATACCTATATATGGACATGGACACAGGCACCGATGTATGTGTTGTACACACATACAACCTTGTAACTTCCTCATCTAGTAAGCACAATAGTTAAAAGGATCTTAGTCTGTGCAGATACAGAATTTACATGTTAGCCATGTACAGCAGAGCAGAAGCTGCTTCACTTCATACACATGAGCCAGGAGGTAGGCAGATTCAGCATAACACCAGTCTGGAAATCCAGCCCGCAAGAGGTTGATGAATTACATACTTCACCACTGGCTATGATGGTTAGAAATTATGAGAGAAGGAGTTCAACTATGCCTGGAGGGCCATGAGTTCTCCAGTCCTGCTCTACAATGTGATACACTGGCAAGTCATTTTGTTCACTTTCCAACTGGCTATGCTTCCTGAGCCAATGTGGTATAGTGGTCTGAGTAACAGATTAGGACTCCAGCAGACCAGGTTTCAAACCCCTGCTCATCCATAGAATCCCATTGAGTGACCCTGGATCTCTCAGATTCAAAGAAGGCAATGGCAAATCTCCTCTGGTAAAGAAAACCCTATGATAGGGTCACTATAAGTTGGAATTGACTTAAAAACACATAGACAACAACAACAAAAAACCCTGCAAAGTTAGCACCCCATTCAAATCACATCCTCTAGATCACATGCCTCCAGGCAATCCAAAAATCCACTCGCCAGCTCATCAGAGGCAAGAGTACTCAGCTTTCCAGCATGGAGAACGTCATGCAGATTCCTGTCCTAAGAGGTCTCATTTCTAAGGCAGTCTTCGCACAGGTAACAAATAGCAGGGATCTCCTCTGGGGAATGGAAGAGTTTCTCTTATTTCTTAGCATTTCTTTCTCAAATGAGAGATGGCCCTTAAGAGGTCCATGTCAGAGGACACAATGGCAAGCTAGGCCAATATTTCATAGAGCTATGTTTACTGCATATCTGCAAACCTGCTGAAAGATAGTTTCAGAGCTGCAAATCCCCCAGCTAGCATGGCCTCTTGGAAGAATCCTAGAAGTTATAGTCCAAAAAAGTAACTTTCACAAATTTTCCACACCTTGTACCACACAAAAGCACAACAAAACATTGAACTTCCCACTGTTTCAGTCTTACACTACACTATGTTTTTATGATAGACTAACATGAGGTCTAATGTCCATATCAAAGCCACTGAGCTACTAAGCCGTTATCCTCAGAAAAAGTTGTCTGTTGGCATATTGCTCTAAAGAGGCAGCATAGATTGCACATAACACTAGGGCATTTTTGAAGAAATTATTATTGAGTATCTATTCAAAAGGTTCATGGATACGAGCCTTTCCAGCACAATCTGGACATTCAGGTAGTGTTGAAAGCAAAGAAGGAGGAGGAAGAGCAAGACAATACAGAGCTGCAAATGCATTTGTCTGCATCAATATTATCCTGCCCACCACCAGAAAATACCTGCATTAAAAAGAATAAAATCCCAGAAACTATTATCAAAGCTTAACCTGCCTTAAAAAACACAACTGATCTGAAATTGACAAACCTATATATTTGGGGATTATTTATTGTTTTTTATTTGCAGAAATGAAAAGAAGCATTACAACTGGGTTGGAAATCATTCACTGATGAAATTGTATGTGTCCAAAAGCCAGGACTGGGTGTCCATTCAGACACAGAACCATTACTTTTAAAATGCTTTGCAGAACACTGGAAAAATGGCTTAAAGTGTGCCAGTTTGAGCTACAGAGATTGTAACGCAGCTCAATCTTCATGATCAATTTGCTCTGAATGTTCTCACACTCATGACGCAGACTAAAAGCACCAGTGCCTTTTGGCTATGGACACGTGATGACTTGAAGCAATTCCTTAGACCATCATAGCTTGGAGTTCAAATGTTCAAATGCCCATTTATCCCCTGTAACAGTCTCCAGTCATACTGGTTTGGGGGGATTTGTAGCACTTCAAGCTCTATTCTGGGACAGTTGAAAGTAGCCTGCCAGAAGCCTGACATCTACTGCTATAAAAGAAACAAGTTCTTTTCAGTGTGATTGTCACAGGCGGTTAAGGAGCAACTCATCCATGTTTAATTTCATTTGCAACAGAATAATCTCCATCTATTGTCACAGATGCTCTCAGGCTATGGAACTCCCTTCTGAGTGAGGTTAGGTTGGTACCCTCTCTCTTGTTCTTCCACTGACAGCCAAAAATCTTTTTATTTGGGTAGACTTTCAGCAACTGCCTGGTTGCTGAGGAAGCGGCTTTTAGCTGACTGATGCTGTACATCTTTATTGATGCTTAATTCAATAGTGTTTTAATATTAATAGTTTGTGTAATTCTAGTTCAGCATTATAACTTTGAAACTATTGTTATCTGTACCTCTATTTAATCTTATTTTGAGACCACTTGATTCCCTGTTCTGGGAGAAAAGTGGAATATATCTCTTTTTTAAAAAAATAAATACAACATATGTAACACACTCAAGCTGTTATTAACTAAATTCACTGATGGCCAAAGAGGACTAAAAAAAAGAATAAAAAGATATATTATGCTAGGTATCTATCTTATGCATCCCAGCCTGACAATCATCAAATTTGTTAGTTTATAATTTCTACCATCTCCAGCAATTAGAGCTGTGGCATAATACCAGCCTGAAGGGGAGCAAGTCATAATATATAAGTTGATATATTACAATACATAAGATGATATATTACAAATGCACTTCTACTTCTTTTGTGTGACTTAACTTCTGCTAAATAAGCAGCAGGTAAGCCAGCATGGTATAGTGGTTTGAGTATTCAGTGTGATCCCCCCTTGGCCACAGAAACCCACTGGGTGATCTTGGGCACACCAGACACTCTCAGCTCCAGTGACAAGATTGGCACAGGGTTGCTCTAAGTTGGAAATAACTTGAAGATACACAGTAACAACAACAAAACAAGCTTGCTTCACAGTTTGAGCCTTCCAGGCATTAAACTGAAAACAGCATTTCCAGGCAGCCATAAAATGTCACTCTCCTCAGTCCGCATGTAGATATCCTTCAGCCACGCACTAGCCTATGGAAGCAGAAGACAATGAGTAGTGTTCTTCTGCTAGTTGCAGTGTTACTCTAACTTGATCAAGCTAATGTTGCGTGTTATTTGTGAAATGACAACTGATAATTAACTTTTTTTCAACAGGCAAACAATGCAAGGTCACTGTGCTGATATGCTCAGCATATAGCTAAACCTAATTAGCTATTTTTGACATATCCACAAATTTAAGCCCACAGCAAAATAATGCACAGTTTCCAGGTTTATTGTTACATACATATATATTTTCCAACACACATCACAAAGGCAGGTGAAGACTGAGCTATTTGAATTTTTTTTAATAAATACTTGTTTTTATTAAATTTTATTAAATCACCTTCAGTCTTCTTGGATTCAATTTCTACCTTAAAGTGTCATGTTCAGTTGACTTTTCAGTTCTACCTACCTACCTACATAACGTATGGGGGAGGAGGGAGATCCTTTGATTAAACCAGGAGTGGGAATCATGCAGCCCTCCAGATATTGTTGGACTGCAACTCCCAGAACACCATACCATTGGCTATAGTAGGCCTCATAATTCACACTACTGGTTTAAAAAAAAGTGTTGGTTTAGGAGGCAGAAAGAAAGCAAGAAGATACCAAAATATATTCCTATCTCTTGGAGTTTTCCTTTCTGTCTCTTGTATGGTATCATGTATAAGAGGTTGGCATTGTAATTAATTGAGCAAAAACATAATCCAAGGCTGGGTTATAAAAGTGCATAGAGGAAGTTTTCCCTCACCAGAGGGGGTTGCTGGATCCAGATACTCCTCTTCTGTCATCTTCCTGCTTTGCAAGTTTCTACCTTATAGTCTCAACTGTTCTAGAAGCAACTTTTCGTACTCTATTTGCTCCTTTTCTTACAACCTACTGTTCTGCTCTCATTACAGCTTTTGTTAGACACTTTTTGCCAAGTTGAATGCCTTCTTTGAGTAGGAGCCATTGCCTGGAATTGTACCTATATGGTAGTTACATATGTCTGCCATCTAGTGACTAAAGATGGGAAATGTACACCACAGATATAATGGCTTAGTCTACCACCTAATGTCTAAAGATGGTTCTGCAGGGTACAGAGAAGTTTAAATTGATTAGAATTAATTTATACCTTAAAAGAATACCCCCAAGAGACAAGCCCACTGGGTTCCCTTAGTACACATGCCAAGTTTCAGGTGTCTATTTTCCATGGTCTTGTAATTAAGGCAGAGAAAGACATATGTTGTATGTATGTTTACATATTACATATGTTATTACATATAAGTATTAACATCTGTGATAAAGAGTAAATAGAAAGCATAAAGTTTTAAGCCCCCTCTCAAACATCAGCCTTAAAAACAACATATGAACAGCAGGCATAGCTCAGAGGAATCAAAAGAATCATATATACAATCTGGTCTTATAAAAGAAGCTTTGAAGTCAAGGGAGGTCATGTGCCATAAGCTACCCCAAAAATGCTTCATCCTTTCAGCTACAGGGTGTGGAAAGATAGTTCGTGCACTTTGCTGCTTGTTCGCTGCCATCTGGCAAGGGAAATCTGTTAGCATTTGCTCGGAAAGCTCTTCTTGATTGCTTTCCTTTAAAAGCATTTCAACTGGTTTCAAATAGCACCTAAGAGATATTGAAAAGGCAACGAAGCCAGAACTATGTCCCTTGCCTTATTATTTCAAGATTAATTGAAATCATTACTGGGAGGACCCCAAGAATCTATGGCACAGTTCAGGAACAGATTTACACTCCCCCATCGTGGCACAGAAGGCCAGTCACCTAAGGGCAAAGCAGTATGTTGTAGGCAAATGCGTGTAACTCAGTTTCTGCCTCTAAGGAATGCAGACCTGAGAAACTGGCAAAGAAGGGTGCTTAATGGAGTATGCCCCAGATCTTGCTGAATCCTAGATCAAATTGGGATGATTTATTGATTTTGGAGATGTTCAGATTAAAATGGGATTTCTCACAAGCAAAACATATCCACAGTTTCATTAGTGACACAGGGTCTTTCCACACTACAATGTTATAGTGCTATTATTTTATTTTCAACATCCTATGGAATCCTGGGGTTTGCAGTTTAGAGAGGTGCATTTAGAATTCTCAGCCACACAGTTCTTTAGCTTCAGTAAACTACAAACCCCAGAATTCCACAGGATGTTGAAAATGGAATAACAGCACTATAATAGTGTAGTGTGGAAAGGCCCTCAGATTCAGACAGTCCAGTGACTCAAGAGTGCCCTCTAAAGCACATATCCTAAAATGTTGCAGACCAGTGCTATGCTGTACGTCATTATCATAACAACTGCCCACAAAGCATAAAGAGTTTTTAAAATATGTATTTTGAAGAACCCTACTGACTGTTTTTGCACGTACCTCCACAGATCTATTCATATGAAAATTCACGGACATGATTCCCTTGAAACATGGTTGGCACATAGTGGAATACGTTGGAACAGTGGCTCTCCAGGTATTGTTGGCCAGCTCTAGCCAGCACAGCCAATGGTGAGGGATTATGGGAAATTAGCCTAAAAACACCTAGGAGATTATTGTTCCTCACAGATACTTAGGAGTTGGTAGGCTTGATCCCCTTGAAAATTTCCATGAAAATTCCATTCAAATCAAATCCTCCAAAAAAGTTATTGACAGTTCTTTTAAAAAGAGGGGCATCGCCTATTTCTCTCCAATCTGGCGGGTATAACCTACCCATAGGGGCTAAATACCCTAAAGGCACCAGTCTGAGCACAAGTTAGTATCTGAATAGGAGATCAGCAATTAATACCAGAGGAAGGAACTGCTAAAACCACCATTGAGTATTTCTTGCCTAAGAAAACACTATGAAATTCATGGGGTCATCATAAGTCAGCAGGTAACTTGAAAGCACACACGCACACACACTGCCCATAAGGAGCTATAAAGCCCAAAGATTTCATCTGGTTCTGACACACAGAAAAATTATAATAGTTTGTCAGTTTCAAGTAAGAGTCAATGGGAGCACAACGATCTGGAACTCTCAATCCAGGTTAAGTCTAACTCAGACTTCAGACCCAAATTGGGGTCTAAACCACATCTTGCTCACTCATGGTTCTTAAATTTTGCCCCATAGCATTTCCATCCTTCCCCTTGCTGATGGATTCTAAAACACATTTACAGTTTTGAAAAATGCTGTAGACAGAAAAGGAGTAGAAGTGGCAAGACAAAGATTAAGTGTACATCCACACTCATACATATACTGCAAATCCAAATGCAGTCCAAATCATCTCTTTTTTCCTCAAAGTGACAGACTTCTTAGGCACATTGACATGCAATCTGTGCCTGCCTGACCAAAGCTTCTGGC
The DNA here is from genome assembly GCA_948474755.1 of Ctenosaura bakeri. Lineage (NCBI taxonomy): Eukaryota > Metazoa > Chordata > Lepidosauria > Squamata > Iguanidae > Ctenosaura > Ctenosaura bakeri. The sequence goes on along the minus strand of CAOLHI010002469.1, from coordinate 207,475 downwards.
TACCACTTGTTCTGCAGTGGGCCTTCTGGTGTTCTGCAAGTGGTCCTTTCAAAACAGTGTTGACAATTCTCACTATTCCCAGGATCTCATTAATAACTCCTCTTTGTCCAGCAGCACTAATGCAATTTTTGAGAACCTGGCTCAAGGCCTATGGCTAAACTATACCAAACCTGCAATTAAGATCTGAGGAAGGAAAATAATGTCCAGCTAAGGTCTTTCAAGAATGTCTACCAGCAGCAAAACCAATCTACTGAAGACAAATGGAAATAGGATGAAACAGCAATACAATCAGTACTTGGGAAAAGAAAGATATTCCTTTCTACTCTTTGGGAATGGATAGTTCAGTTTTGTAACAGAAATCTTGTAAAGCTACTGAATTATAAATCAGGTCAGTGGCTCAAGAAGTTAGGTGAGCAAGATAAGCTATTTTTACTTAGAGTTGTAGACAACAGAGACTATCCTATATGAACAATATTCAGGGAATGGACCCACCATTAGGTGATGTGAGGTGACCACCTAACAGAGCAAATTCTGAAAGCATGGCAAATTGTTAGTTGTACAGTTTGCTATTATTCCATTTTTACTTATAAGACAGTGAAGGAGGAGTGCTTGTGGGATTTTCTGCTTCATGTACCAGAATGTGCCTTTTTTTAGACAATACATATATTGAATTGGGTGATGTGAGGACAGTATTGCTGCTTTGCCTCAGGCTGGAAATTGTATTGGCTGTAGGTATTCATTGCATGGCCTTGGAGCAATATGCCTTCAGCCATTTTTTAAAGGCTCCCTCCATTACTTCCAATTTTGTTTTCCTCACAACTTGCAAAATTTCAGTAGCAGCAACGATTCTGTCAGATCTGTGCTCTAGAGCAATTTTCAGCAAACAAAAGGTGATTCCTTGGGTAGTCAAAGAGGATAGCCGGTGGTCTCAGAGTATAATCACAAAAGCATTCTCCAACCTGATGCCCTCCAGATATGTTGGACTACTAGGTCCATCATCCACAACCACTGTGGTAGCTGGAGGTGATGGTAGCTGTAGTCCAACACAACAAAATGGCACCAAATTGGGGAAGGCTGATGCATACTATACTGACATCAAGGATGTGGCATGAAGAAAGCTCATACAGATTGAGGAAATCTACTTGTATTCATTATAAGGTTAAAGTTCCATGACCACCATACCAAGGTGGCTAAGTAAGAGATCTCTACAATATAAACACAATATAACAATAACAACAACAACAAGAAGTGACAATGAATAAGACCAAAGCAGGACAAAAGAAGCCAACAACAAACCTAATTTTTGAAAAAACAGAAGATAGGGCAAAGACAGATAAGCTTTCCCCATCCCCAAAAGGAAAGTAGAGAGGGCACTTGGCAAATTTCCCTAAAGGCAGAATTCCGAAAACTGTAACAGCGATAAGTGAACATAGGTATCAGTAAGACAAAGATGTTATGGCTTATGTACATTCTCAGTGATGTGTGCACAAAATCTGAAATCATTTCTTTTGGTTGCATGTAAAGAATAAAGATTTAGCCACATTATTATGCCGGTCTGTGAATACACATCTCTTTCATGAAAAATTGGCCCGTGGCAATTTCCTTGTAAATATCATTGACCTAGTTAAAAGAAATATTTATGCTGCTTTTGCTATGAACTATTTTGCAGTAAGCCTTCCCACTTAATTTTAAAATCTCCAGCATGCCACAGTGATATGTCAATGTGAAATGGGTCATGCACACGTCCTATTACCTTAAAACCATTCTGCTGGCATGAGCACAATTTTACAAATAGAAGCGGGGGATGGGGGAACAATAACAACCACCATTCTAGAGAGAAAACACTTGAAAGATACCAGCATGTCCTATCACATGGCTGACTCACATTAGATACAACATCCACAATCCTCCAAACTGCAGTTTGGTATTACATGTTCTCCTTGCCACACTATTTGCCATTTCTATGTCTGGGTGTGAAAGCTGGACAGTGAAGAAACCAGACAGAAAGAGCATCAATTCAGTAGAAACACAGTGCTGGAGGAGAGTTCTACAGACACCATGGACTGTTAAAAAGACAAATGAATGGGTCCTGGAATAAACCAGACTTCACTAGAAGCCATGACATCTAAACTGAGGTTGGCATACTTCAAACATGAGACAAGACTCAATGAAAAGGAAAAGAAGAACACCACATTACAAGGGGGATTGATTCAACCAAGGAAGCCACACCCCTCAGTTTGCAAGACCTGAGCAGAGAAGCTGATGGCCAGGGCTTTGGGAAATCTTTCATTCGTAAGTTCTCCATAAGCTGAAGCTAACTTCATGGCAAATAACAATTACATGTCCATCAAGAGTCAATGGGCAGAATGCAAAAGAACAGATCTATTGAAATGATTGTTGAAACAATTGTCAAGATGCTTCAATGAGTCGAGACTAACAATAGGATTTAGGCCACTGAGTTTGTACCACAGTGGATTAGGTTGAATTTTGTGTTCCTTGATGCTAGATAGACTTTTTCCAGAACACTATACTAGTTAATGCAGCATGTGCCACACCCTTTTTCTGTCCCAAGCTTGGCACAGAGCTTTACTTTTTGGGGCTACAGATCCCAGATCCCCAGCCAATATGGCCACTAGGCATGCTATCTAGGAGATATGGACTCCCAAAAAAGTAACTCTTCAAAACTCTGTTCCTATCTACTCTTCCTACTGAGGCCCTAGGGCCAGGTACGACCTTCAACTTGATCTCATGTGGCCCTCCACCAAACTTCATAAATCCTCTGCAAACCAGTTCAGGCCTCTGCAAATCAATTCAGGTCTCCAACTGCTAGAGGAGGAAGGAAGAAGGTAGCAGAGAAGGTGAGAGAGAGCGAAGGAATGGATTCACCTACTTTTGGCTGTGACCCAGTCCACTACTGACTTACTCCACCACCCACTTTCAGCATGAGGGAATGCGCCCAAAACAGAGACGGAGCTACCTAACTCACCCCTGCACTCAAGGTTGGATGATCATGGTGCAATTAGAGGAAATGCTCCGGGGCCCTCAGTGGCTTGGGGCCCCAAGCTACTACACAGACATGCACACGCAGACATACACATTTCTGGTACTGCAGCATTGTCAAAATACAAATATTCTAGGGGAGAAAGGATCTGTAGTTCCATCTCTTCCACGCTCACCAATAGTTGACAATGTACCTCTTTCTGGGTTCTATAGGGTCAATGATAAATTACTGTAAACACAGTTACAGCTTAGGTTCATTTTTTCAAACAACAATAAAACAAATCATATACTAAATTGAATATATATCCAATGTCCCAAAAGTTTTATGCATCCAACAGGTGCTAGTGCAGGACTGGATTATAGGACTCTTCTACATATGCCACTCAGCAGTATTGCAACCTTCAGTACAACTCTTAAAGCCCTAGATAAAATATACAAAATAGGTGCAAATGCATAGTGGAGATTTCACAATAAAGACTTTATCATTTTGTCCCCTCCTAAATACATAGTTGAAAATCCTATTACTTTATTCAAGGTGAAAAGGGCCTAATCCTTATCTCTGGTAAATGAAATATTAATTGCAACAGGGATAAATAAAAATGAAATGGACTAATATAGGATAGGTGACACCTGGCCTGAAAGCAGTGCAGGGGGAAAAGATCTAGGGGACTTAGTAGACCACAAGCTAAACACGAGTCACTAATGTGATGTTGTAGCCAAAAAAAAAAAAAAAAAGCCAATGTAATTCTAGGCTGCATCAACAAGATTATAGTATCAAAATCAAGGGCCGCAGTAGTGCCACTCTATCTGCTTTGGTCAGACCTCACCTGAAACACTTTCTCCAGTTCTAGACAACACAGTTCAAGAAAGATGTTGACAAGCTGCAATGTGCCCAGAAGAGGGAGACCAAGAGGATCAGAAGTCTGGAAAGCAAGCCTTATGAGGACCAACTTAGGGAGCTGGGTATGCTTAGCTTAGAGAATAAATGTCTGAGTGGTGACATAATAACCATCCTTAAATAGCTCAAGCAAAGGCATGTAGAAGATGGAATGAGCTTGTTTTCTCCTGCTCCAGAGACCAGAACACAAGGCAATGGATTTGAATAACAAGAAAAGAGATTCCATCTTAAAATTAGGAAGGACTTCTTCACTGTAAGAGGTGTCAGACACTGAAACAGGCTTCCTTAGACGCTGGTGGATTCTTCTAATTGGGAGCTCTTGGAAGGATATTGTCCTGTGCTGGCAGCCAGTCAAGGTTTCCAGCTGTCTAATTAGCTGTTAACAAGAGCTAGCAAGCAAAGTTTGTCTTATTCGTATTGCAGCCTGAGTTCTCAGTGGGTTTAGAGAGACATAGTCCAAGTTCACCGTTAGTCCAGAGAGAGTCAATGGCAAAATCCATAGACCAGGCCAAGGTCAAGGGTTCTAGGAGTGTGAGCAAGGAATTCAGGAGTAAACTGAGCTTATACCAATAGGATCAGTTGGCTACAACAGCTTGCTCCCATTCTGCCCTCTTGTTATACAGGCTGAGAATCCTAACCAGCTGTTGGCCTAATTAATCGGTCTTTATATAATAAAGAAGTAATAAACACTGGAGACTCCTGGCCTCTTCCTTTTCCACCTACAATGGCTGCTGTAAGTACTGCTCCTCTCATGTTTCTAGAGTGTAGTTGTTGCGAAGGGCCCTGTCTCGATCCTGGGAGAGGAGCATGACAGGTATCTTTTAAGAGTGCTTTAATTGTGTATATCTGTATGGTAGAAGGCTAGACTAGATGAGACCCTTCCAAATCTATGGTCCTCTGATTCTATGCACCTTCTTCTCTTCTCCTGGTCTCCCTGAACTGGTAAGAACAGGCCCCAGGCTAAGCCAATACTTCATAGGGGTTACAAGAGCATTTATCAGGTATCCCAACCCTATTCCCCAGCTGTGGAGTGAGTGAAGAGGCAGCAGGCTGATATGCCAGGGTCTCTGCCTTCGAGATTTCGGCCTTGGTTCATGCCAGCTGGGATAAAAACAGGTGATCACCCAGTGTCATTCCTTCCCTTCGGCCTGAAAGGGCCTGGCTTTGGCCTCAGCCAGCTTTCCAACACAGGAAGGAATATTTTACATGGTTTGAAAACCAGAATGAAAGCAAGCGAGCAGCTCCCACAAGGTTTGCATAAGGAAAGAATGGGACTGCAGTGAATGAATGAAACTTCCTTTTCAACAGATCTCAACCACACACCTCTTCTACCTCAGACACTTGAAAAGTTTGTTCCAGTATAAAAGCCTTCACTTTACCACAATTCTTCTGAAGTGCCACATAACACTGAGATGCCTTTTTAAAGTCCATTTTCTCTCAAGCAGGGCTTTCCAAATGGTGTGTCATGACACATTAGTGTGTCACCTGTACTGTATTGGCACATCACCTCCCTGGCCGAGAAAGACCCCCCCCCCGGCCTGGCCTGCTGCTGTTGCTCTTGCTTGGGCTTTTCCCTGGCAAGAGCGATGACAGTGGGCAAGGACTGGGTGGGAGGGGGCTGCCTTTCCCCCTGCTGTCACTCTCGCTGGGGCCTTTCCCCAGCAAGAATGATGGCAGCAGACAAGGACCAGGTGGGAGGGGGCTGTCTTTCCCCCTGCTGTTGTTCTCGCTGGGGCCTTTCCTGGTGAAGGAGAGTGCAGCGGGCCAGGATCAGAGCGGGGGACTGCCTTTCCCCACCCTAGATACACCTCTGGGTACCTCTGGTTTGCTAGTAAAACTGAATTGCTGTGTCACAAAATGATGCATGTCGAAAAAGTGTGTCACCAACATGAAAAGTTTGGAAAGCTTTGCTCTAAACGTACAGGCATCTTGCAGCCAGGAGTCTCACACCTATTGCCCTCTTGGGATAATGCAGATGTAAGCTAAGCTTCCATATCAAACTAGCATGTCTGGCCAGAACTACTTGAAGTAATCTCCATGTAATTAGGTTCATCTCACAGCCCCAAAGTGAGAATGGGAATCTGACTGCAGATGTAGACTGCACTTGATCAGAGATCCAAGCAGCGCATCAGCTAATAGGAATATGAAAATCTTTTAGTCTAAATTTCTCTGAATCCCACCTGCATTTTCTTCTCACCCTTGTTTCACCTAGGTTGCAAGATTCTGTCTTTTCTTTGCACACTAATATTTGAACAGTTTTAAAACATTTGCACCTTTATTTGTGAAACCTACCTTATCTACACTTTTCCCCAATTACTAATGTGCTTCTCTTCATATTTTTATCATCTGTGCACACTAGCCATTTACATTTTGAAATATGTGTATTTTTTTCTTTATTTCTTGGCAATGCCTTGTAAACTTCACAAATTGTATGACTTTTAAAGGTGAGGTGCACATTTTCTCACAATCAAATATAGCATTACTTTTTGATATCTTCTGATCTCTGTCTTTGGATCTATCATATTTAATAAATATAATTCAGACCTCAATTCAAAATTCAATTTAAAGATTTTCTGGATTTCATTATGTATTTCTTTCCAAAAAAATTTCGCTTTTTTGCAAGCCCATCACATATGATAAAAGGTTCTCTCTCTTTCCCCGCACTTCCAATATCTCAAATTACCAACCTTGGTAATCTTTTGTAGTCTTTCTGGCATCATATACCATCTATGTAACATTTTATAAAAAATTTCTCTTAAATTTAAGTTCGGTGTAAATCTTAGATCTGTTTTCCATGCCCTTCTCCAGTTCTCCAAGTCTATTGAATGCCCTATATTTTGAGTCCATCTAATCATCCTCTCTTTAACTTCATCCTGCTCCATTTCTTTCTGTAATAACAGTTTATAAAGTTTAGATATTCGTTTCTTTTGATTTTCTTTCAACAATACATCCAATTCATTTTCCTTTCTCTCAAATCCATATAATTTTTTATCCATTTTATATCTTTCTTTCAGTTGTCGCCATGGAAACCAGTTCAGTTCATGTCCAGCTTCTTTCATTTCTTCTAGCATTCTCATTCTCGGTTTCTCTCCTTCCCAAATAAGTATCTCTTGGTATGTAAGCAGTTTACCTTCCTTTGTTGGGGCAATTTTAAATGCTTCTTGTGGTGATGTCCATATCGGAAAGTTTGTACAGAATCTGTGGTATATTTGGTATATTTGTTGCCACACTTTTAATACATTTCAAGATAGGATGCTGCCTACGCTGCATGCAATTTATCTCAAAAGTTAGTGGGAGTAAATAATCTGTGCTGTTCTGCTTATTTTCTTTTGTAGCTATCCTACTTTCCTTTTTGTCATCTTCCCTTCCTTTGGACTGAAGATCTCAAGTGGGGATTTCTAAGAGGCAACATCTCTTTCCTCTTTCCCAGCTAGCTCTTCATTTCTCCTACAAGGGGGTTTACAAGGAGCCAACTGGGAATTATCTCATCCTTTGGCAAATACGCACCTCCCATCCCAGCACCAGAAGAACAGGGGCAGCAGTAGAAATTAGCAGTCACACAAGAAGCATACCTATCCTATTTGATTCCTAAGGCCCTTTTCGCATGGCATTCCTTAAGCGAAAGGGCCCCTTGAGCATCGCGTAAATGTGAGGAGCGGTCTGCATGATGCACTCACATTTACATGACGCTCAAGAGCATGACGTGAACCGCTTATGGATTTTCTTATTTTCGGCTTCAAGTCGAAAATGCCGCATGGTCACGTAACACTCGGGGCGTAGAGCGCACTTACCTGCCGTGCACAGCCTCCTGAGCCACGCCGGTCGCGCTTCCTGCCTCAGCGCTAGCCTGCAACTCCCAGGCTGTGCTGCGGTAGGAAGAGGCGGGGCACAGGCGGGGCACTCGCGTGACCAGGAAGCTGCTGCAGAGCCCAAGCAGGGACGTGAAAGCCTCTTCTTACATGAGCGCCGCCCCCCACCTCCGCAAAAAGGTAAGGTGCGAAAAGGGCCTAAGAAGTGGGTATTCCACAGAGTGGTTCATCACTAGCAGTAATAAAAACACAGAAATCCAAGCAATAAAGGTTCTAAAATCCTCTACGTGTCACAAGCAAGATTCAAATGCAGCTTAGAAAATGTCGTAGTGACAGAATCCACTACACTCTCATGTTATGTATGTGCTGGAATGCCTGCTTTAGTCCATCTGCAGAAGGGAATATGTTTCACAACATGCCCCACAGGCACTGTTGTAACACAAACTTTCCCTGTGCATGAAATACATTCTCAAAATTAAGCAGTTTTGAGGAGTTATTAGTACACTCTTGCACAGATTACCCAACCTAGTACCCTCCAGAGGTGTTGCACTGCAACCACCATCACCCAAAGAATGCTAGCTAAGGTGATGAGAAACATAATCCAACACATCCAGAGAACACCAAGTTGGGAAAGTCTGGAAAAGATCTATAGGAATCTATAGGGAAGAAACATAGGCATCTGCCACAATCAGATCATTGTTCCATTTAGCTTAGCAGTACCTACACTAACTGGAAGCAGTGCTCCAGGGTTTCAGACAGAGTCATATTTTCTTCTAGGCTTATCTAGAGAGGTCAAGGATTGAACTTACATTAACTATACCTCCATATAGGAAGTCATAAGCAACTTACAAATAAATCATCAGCTGTGACATACATTGATTTTGTTATGTACTTCACCATGTTATGTTGTTAAGCACTTCACCCAGACAATGAAACACATATGTCAGTGCAGTCCTCACATTTCTATTTTCACCAGGTTAGGCAACTGCAGAAATGGTGGAGTCCATTTTAACTCCCATGAACATCACCTCAAAAACAGCACAAATGAAACCAGAAGTAACTTCTTTTTACATGATAGGGAGAGAGCTGGTAGGGTATTTTAGTTACCTGCCACTCCAGGAGAGATCTAGAAATAGTAATTTACCATTTTTTGCATGCTTTTACCAGCATCACCACCCCAAAAAACAAGAGTGAGCTTTGAGGGACTGATGCAGAAATCTTTTTTTTTGCATAAGAATTTTGCCACATCTGGTACCAACGTGGAAACAGCTGTCATTAGCACAATGGTGAAACACACCAGGAACTATTACCCAAGGCTGTTGGGTTTGGCTTGTTCAGTGTATTAGATGAGCAGAACGCCTATGGCTCTGATGTGGGAGGAGAAAAAGAGAACATCTGTTTAATTTTAAGTGAGAAACAACAGGGAACAGATTTGAGTACTTAACAGAAGAGGAGATTTGTGTAGATTACGTAGACCTTCAACCCTTTCATCTCAGTGACAGTCCCAATGACAGAATGATAAGTAAAGAGAGATAAAAAGATCCATTCCAGTGATGTAGAATTTCTACACATTGAGTGAATGCATGCTGGGAGCTTAGCAGAAACCCTGGATTGACTAACAGAAAGGAATAACAACACCTGAAGGGCTTCCTGGGTATTCTCTTTGCCTCTCAAGTGACTTTTCCCACCTAGCCCAGAACAATGGCATTGGTTCAACTCTACTGAGGATCACTGCCACTTTAGCAATAAAGCAGCTGTGCTCACTGACAGAGTAATCTGATAAGTCTGAAGATGCAGTTTCTTTTGCATCCTTGTATGGTAATTGTGAATCTGCAAAACTGCACTGTACCATTACCACAGCCACAAAGTCATGCTCTTTTACTTCATCTCCTTTCATACAAATATCTCACCCTCCAGCTATCCCAGTTTTGCAAGGACAAACCTGATTAATCCTGTCTTCCCACTTTTTCAGCTTACCACTTTGTCCTCAGCTTACTTCAGTTGTCGCAAACTGAGTTCAAAGTGCAAAAACAGTTTGCACTTTATTAACTTGGGGGGTGGGAGGAGAGAGGACAAGGGGTGCAGAATTTCATCCTTCCCTGTAAACTCAGGCAAAAGGAAACTAGTGCAGCCTCTTCCAGCTTGTTTGTTTTTCTTCATTAATCATTTTTGCCATCTTGACCACACTCTGATGTTGCTTGGCCACATGTGTCCCAGTTTTCACCAGAGAAATGCTGGAGGGTATGAAACAAACGTTTCAGAAAAATACTAAACTACTGGTACAACTGAAGGAAAATGCTTTTTCCAAATAAATACCCGTGACATTTCTACCACATGGCTCGCGTGCAGTTACCAATTTATGTAACACTATGAGCTAGGTTAGTAGCACTAGCTGTAGCTACAGGTTATTTGTCATATGGGTGTTGCCCAACCCATATCTACCACACCACCATAACACTCTGAACACAACCAATCTAAGAAGTTAAGTGTAATCAGACACCAGTGAATACCAGAAGTCTACTCACATGGCTAAGAAAGGATCCTCTCTGAACACCTGGAGAGCCATTGCCAGTCAGAGTTGACAGTACTGGGTCAGAATGGCCAATAGTATCACTCAGTATAAAACAGCTTCTCATATACTGCAGTAACATGGAACGGGGGTGGTGCATTTATTACAGGAAAGATGGTGAGTGGGATGTTTTAACATACTATTGGTGAGCCACCAGGGGTCCCACACTGGCAGACAGGTGGGATATAAATTAAGTAAATAAATAAATAACACAATACTTAACTACTTACGTATATGCTGAATTCCACCCACTCACCTACCCAAATGGACCCACCTCCACCCAAATCAAGTGGTCACAAGGAAATTAGGATGATGAGTCCTCCTCTGCGAAATACTTACAACAGTGAGAAAGGAAACAGGAATTTGTTTTATGTATGACTCAGTCTATAAACTGTATAACTGGTAGCTCAAACAATTGCGTAGTCTGAAAAGCTATATAAGAATGTAATCTGTAAGGTAGTTTTTCTGACCACTAGATTTTTTTAAAAAAAAGTTATCAAAATGCACAGAACAATCCTTTGTTTTTATCATGCTGCCCTGTTTCGTGGCTGCGCTATTTTTGGAACAAGCATCCATTAAAAAGGGGGGGGCAAAAGATACAATAAGACAATAATCACACTGTTTGGTGGCACTGCATCATCACAACGACGCAGGAAGTCTGGACCCATCTGACCCAAGAATAGAATCCAGACTCTTTAAACAAAAACAAACACTGCTGTTTTTCCAGATCTATTTCTCTCCCCCCGCCCTCAATATCTCTTTAGTTTCACAAAGTGCCCTTGCTGTTTTGCACAGACTGGCAGAAACTAAAACAAACAAACAAAAATCATTTCCCAGCTTTCCACCATTTTAAGCAAAGCCAGGAAAAGTTCCTCTTTCAGATTATGTGTGTGTGTACCTTCAAGTTGCCTGTCAACTTATGGCAACCCCAGGAATTTCACAGGGTTTTCTTAGGCAACGAATATTGAGGTGGTTTTGCCAGTCCCTTTATCTGACATATAGCACTTGGTATTTGTTGGTGGTCTCTCATCCAAGTACTAACCAGGATGGACTTGGCTTAGCTTCCAAGATCAGCCAGGATCTGGTGCCTTTAGGCTATTTAGACTACAGCTCACAAAATTCATCCAGACAGTTTGGATAGTTGAGAGCTGTTGTCCCCTTGCAAACAAAAGAAATCCCCCCTTTTTTGGAACCTTTCCTGTTTACATTAGTTACTTCCTGCCCTCATATTCCTTTTCTTTTTTTCTTTTTTTTAACCTGTATTGGGATATCTGTTTTACTCTTTTATTTTTGTACAGTGTTAACACACCTTGATAGAGTTAAAGAAATAAACAAACATGGAATATGGAGGGAAAACCTCTTATCAGCTGCTGGGGCCAAGGCATGATGCAGTTGTGCCCGGCTGCTCTTCTCTCTCTCAGAGACTTTTATTGAACCACAGTACCCAAATCCCCCAGTCAGCAGCATGACCTCTGATTTCATAGATCAGAACCTTCATCTCTAAGCATCTTGCCTCCTGGATAGACTTCTGATTTGCAGAGATCTTTCTATCACTTGCTATCTGATCTTTAAAAAAATAACTGAAATTAAAAACAGGGCCTTCTGCATGCCAAAAGTGTGTATTACCATGCACCGTGGTCACCCCTCAAGCAAGAAAAAGAATAGTACTGGCTTGGTGCCCTGTCTTCCACATTCATCACCTAAGTGCATTTACTCAGTGAATCAAGATAAAGTGACCTGAGAATTCAAGTGCTCTCAATGCTTCTCACCATTTTCTTCTGCTAAATCCCTAAAAGCCTTTTTCTATTTGTTTTCATTTGGTTCTCCTAAAGCCAGCTCCCAATACAAAGTGCTGCCATGTAAGATACAATTAATGAATGAGAATCAAAAGATGCAGACATTTGCCTAACTCTGGGCACGAAGAACACGCTTTCAGTGCGACATTAAAGGAAACACTAAGCTGCAGCTGCAATAAATGTGAGCCCAACGCCTCTTCTCAGACGGGCAGGGGGCCTTTGAAAAAGAGGAAGGGGGAGAGAGGTACGTAACTCACTGAACAAATTACAGCTGCCAACAGAACTGAACAACTTCACAGAACAGAAGCCTATTGTATCCTGCACTTTATCTTTTAAAATTCTAATTGGGCAACCCTAGGAGAAACTAAAACACACAAGCCAAAAACCTGCATAGTTTTCCTCCCTAGGGGAGGAAACTGATGGTAGGGGGAGGGGAAGAGAACTGCATTCCTGGGGCCATTTCAATTCATCTTCAGGTTCTGGGGGTGTATAGCTGTAGCTGAGTTTCCAAGTGGCAGTTTGGCACAAGTCAGCATTTAGTAAAATAACATGGAAAGCATCTAGGAGGCTAATGAATTCTTCCAGATTTACAATGGCAAATGGAATGACAAGAAGTTCCAGCTTATCTGTCAAGATCTGGGAAGGGGTGGGTGAAGCTGCATTCCTTCCTTTGCTAGTTTAAATCATGCAACTAAATATTTATTTTGTGCAGCCCAATGTTCAGGGCTCAAAGTACATCTTCTTGGTCTAATACTTACATCAGTACTTCAAGGAAAGCTAGTGTTAAGTTATCTCCACTGTACAAACAATAAACTGCAGATCCTGGAACTGTGGTGCTTGAAGAGAGTTCTATGAACCCCGTGAAGCGGCAAAAAGGCAAATAAGTGGGTCTAAGAGCAAATCAAGCCTGTAGTATCAGTAGAAGCTAATACGATTAAATGGAGGGTATCATACTTTGGATATACCATGAGATGGCATGACTCACTGGAACAAGACAATAATGCTTGGTAAAGTAGTAAGAAAAGAAACAAGACAAGCTTGAAGTCCTAGGGCAGGAAGGTAAATGTATCTTTATAAGCATACCAGAGACCTGGTGGGATGACTTCCATGATTGAAATATTATAATTGAAGGTTATAATCTATTCAAAAAGAACAGACATGGTAGAAAAGAAGAGGGAGTTACATTATATGTGAAAGACAAATGCAATTGCACAGAAATGCATGAGAGTGATCAGAGTGGACCAGCTGAGAGAATCTGAGTTAAGACAAGAGGTGGTGGATGATGCTCTTCAGAAACAAATCTCAGAAACCTCAAAAGTGCAAGAATCAGTAGTTGTGTGGGTCTTCAATAATTACCCTGATATCTGCTTGGAGAATAACTCTGCTAAGCATAGACTTTCCAACGAATTCCTGATAAGCTTTCCTATTTCAAAACATGAATATGCATGCATCCAAAGTACTGAAGGAACTTCCTGATATACTTTCTGAACCACTTGTCAACATTTTTGAGAAATTTTGGAGAATAGATAAGGGGTCAAAGGACTGGAGAAGGACAAACATTGTCCCTCTCTTCAAAAAGGGCAAAAGGGAAGATCTAGGAAAATACAGACCAGTCGCAGACCTCAATACCAGGAAAATAATCACTGGATTACATAGGAGTTGTCGTTCTTTAGGCTCCCTCACCTCTGGGGAGCCTAGCTGGTGTAGTCTCCAGAGGCAAGGGAGCTCAAAGAATGCAGTGTGCTGGCAGCTGGAACTTGCCATTGCCTCCACTGCTGCATTTTGCCATTTTAAATACAGGCTTATAAGCATTACCTCAAGTTCAGGGTCTCTCTACCAGCCTCAGAAGACTGACTTGCAAATTGTTGGTATCTGCAAGGGGTCCTGCAACCAAGCCCTCCTGGATACTGAAGGCCCACTGAAGTTCAGTTGAATTTCATACAGCAAGATGACTTTATAACAAAAAACACATATCAGTGAGAAAACACTTACCTTAACTTCAACCATCTTTCCACCATGTTCAATGTGCCTCTCGAGGTATTCTGAAGACAGGAGATCACTGCAATAACAGAAAAATTGAATAATGTAATAGTTTTCCACATTATATGACATTCACTCTGCTAATACTTCAATAAATATTGGCATTTAAAAAGCACAAAAGCCAATGGGATCAATTTTCTCAAACGTTAACATACACACATTAAAATACACACCAACCACAAGGACAAGATCCTGCTACAAACCCAGATGCTGACTCTGTCCTCACATCTACTCTGGGAGCAATATGTAGACTTGCGTCGATTGCCTCAGACTCAAGTTGGACTCAAATCACTTCAGTGACTTGACTTGGACTCAACAATAAATATACACTGACTTGACTCGACTTGTGACTTGTATATTTTTAGTGATTGACTTGCTGCCCTTGGTTCTGTAACATAGCCCATTCATCCAAAATCTTTGAACAATGTTTCCATCTCTTTTCGCCTACTGGTCATGTGATGATTGGTCTCAAGCCTGAAGCATGGGCACATTTCTTGGAGAACAGCAAATGTGTTAGGCAACAGGTTTGATGTGGAGTTGATGTCTGCTCGGCAGCCTGTCCCCGCTACATATTGGAGGAGCCTTCTAAAACTTTTCCTAAGAGTAGAAGGCAAGGCTCACCTCCAGAGAACATGGGCATCTCTCAGTGGGGAACAGCAAACGTGTTAGGCAACAGAACTGAGGTGGAAGGATCATTCCTTGTAAAGGTTTTGAAGCTTCAGTAATAGGGAGTAAGAAGGGTCCTATTCTCCACTTCAGAAGCTGCAGGCTCTTTTATGCCCATTGACTCAAAAGCCTCCAGTCTGAGAAATGGGGAGTTAAGATGGATCCTGTTCCCCATTTCTGAAGCTGCAGACCCTTATAAACCCATTGATCTCTGCGTACATACCACCACCACCTCTCTTTTTTTTCTGTTAATGTTGGCTCCCACACTTAGTAAAGGACTTAAATACATCACTGGCAATAACATCAACCACAACATCAAAGATGCATTTACTTGCTTTTCCTCTAATACAATATATGCAGTCTTATGCCAGTAATGCCCTTCTACACTTTACATTGGACAAAAAGGACAATCTCTAACCAAGAGGATAAATGGGCACAAATCTGACATTGCAAATGGCCAAAATCAGTTGCAGAACATTTCAGCCTTCTTGGACATACAGTAAGATATTTTCAGGTTGTAATCCTTGAAGAAGGTAATTACAAAGGAAGACCAGAAAGACCACCAGTTGAACTGAACTACATCCACAAATTCCAATCAATTACGGTAACAGAGGTGTGAACAAAGACAATGACTTCAAGGCACTACATATATTAAAACAAGAGTTCTCACTACTGCACATATAACAAAAGGAATCTTCTCAGAGTTCTGAACCTGGGGAAACTAATTTTTAATAAGTAGATTGATTGTTTTCACACATCAACACTAACTGAATGTGACAAAGATCTGAAAGACTGGACCCAGTCCTTTGAAAATGTAGGGCAAGATGTAGATTTGCATCTTTCTGGATCCTATTACATTCTATCCTACTCCCACAATTGTGTAAGTATGCTTTATACCTTTAAATATTCTTTATATCACTCTGTACTGCATCTGAAGAAGTGGTTTTATATCCACAAAAAGTCATGGTAAAATAAAAACTTAGTCTTAAAGATGCTGCCACATTTTTTTACTCCTCCTTCCTTCCTTTTACACTAAAATACTTAATAGTTAATGGTAGCAGAATTGCATTCATGCAATCAGGACAAGAAAAGCAATTATACTGAAAAGTGACTTTAATTTTTTTAAAAATGTTCCCAAGAAATCTGTTAACTTATCACCAAAATCAAGATACTAAGTTCATTTTGGGTTTTTTTTAATACAGTAAGGAAAAAACTACATGACAATAATTCAATTATTCCTACTGCCAACATTTCAGTCTCTCCACATCTGTTCACATTCTACAAGGCACACAACTATCATGATATAACTTGTGCCCCTTTTGATTTCAGATACTTCTGCATTTCTAACAACATTATAGTCCCCATGCAGGCATTCAATCTCTTGATCTCTTCAGTGAAAGTGTTGTTGGGGGACAGATGTATGTATGCAAGTCCCATCCCAATGCACACCTCCATGTCTGGCTCTTCTTTATCCAAGCAGGCTGAACACTCGCACAGAATTATTGTTAATAATTATCCCTCCCAAAATCTTTTACCAGTTTTAGCAAGCTGGTATTTTAGAAAATGCAATCGGAAAATTAACTTTAATCTTCTTTAAAAGTAGCAGTTAAATATAATTTCTGCAGAATTCAGAAAAGCTACTTGTGTGGACTACAGCTCCCAGAATCCTCCAACCACGATAGCTGGGAAATCTGGGAGCTATATTCCAAAGTAATTTTTCCAGGCTCTGAAATTCTGAAAAGACTGAATATTTGGCAGAGTGTCAAGGAGCTCTCTTCAAACTGACTGAGAGTGTTAAGAGCTGTGAAGTAAGGGGGTGTTTGATAAGCCAGTACGCTTTGGAGCAATCTTTCCATTTGTTCTGATGAAAGACTCTGTAGAAAATCCTCAGCTACATGCAGAGAAAATGTGTCAATGCGTGAAGACTTTTCATTGATCTCAGGGAGGGGGCAATTGTTCCATCAATCAGTAATGGACTCCATGCTGGAGAGATCCAATCCTTCCATTGCACCTGCTGAGAGATTCTTGGAAAAGTTTGTCCATTCTAATCAGAACCAAGATAGACGGTTCAATAAAGCTAAATCTGACCACTACTGCAAGATCTGATTAGTCACCAATAGGTGGAGTGAAAGCACTAGTGTAAACAAAAAACTTCCCTTCAGTAACCTTCTGATTTGAGTCAAGCATGCTAAAAATATGAATAAAGTTGGAGCCACAGACAAGATACTCTGAATTTTCTTTCCTTGTTTTCCTGCAGTGGGGAAGGTTTTTAGTTATCAGCTACTGTGACACAATGGGTAACTATCGCACAGCTTTACAAGCAAGTCTTTATCTGATTAAAATAATTTTGGAGAGCCAGTTTTCCTCCCAGATGTTCTCCATTATACTCATTTGAGCAAATCTTTGTAGTCAAGATATAGCTCAAGAACTAGTTTTGTTGCTTCTGTTAATTGGAATCAGAAAATAGCATTCAAACAACGGGCAGACTGCTTGTTTGCATCCCACAAACCCCATTTAAAGTATAATTCTATGATTACTTACCTGAAAGTAAGCTTCTTCAGAATATATGCAGAGGATTTCTCTGTTAATTGTTTAACCTGGGCTAGGCAACTTGCGTGTCACCAAATGTTATTAGAAAGCAGCTTCCATTATCCCTCACCAAAGACTCTCTTGGTTAGGATGGATGGGAACTGTACTCCAACAATATCAAGAGAAACACATCTTGGCCACCACTGATTGTAACTTAGGCCATTTCTGCATTACGCCTTTATAGTGCTATTATTCCACTTTCAACATCCTGTGGAATCCTGGGGTTTGCAGTTTAGGGAGGGGCATTCAGAATTCTCAGCCAGAGAGCCCTTTGGCTTCAGTAAACTGCAAACCCAAGAATTCCACAGGATTTTCAAAGTGGAATAACAGCAGTATAACAGTGTAGTGCGGAAACGGCCTTAGTACAACTGACCTCTTTTCTACAGAAACAAAACAAAGACTGAAGAATTTCACTCACTCCAGTAAGGATCACCTTGGCACTTCTACCAGTGAGAACAAACAACCATTTTGTGAAACAAATAGTGCTCCCCAACATTCCACTCAATGTTTTACAATCCTGCTAAGCAGAATCAACACAATATACTGGCCTTAGCAGACTTATTTAATCCTAGATTTATGATGAATGGCCAAAATTCAGGGGTAAAGCACATCCCTGATAAGTCTAGAAAAGGACTCCCGTCTGAAGCCTCAGAGAGCTACTGAGGATATAGACCAAAGATGAGCATCTCTGGCAAGTTGGTAGCTGCCACAGGCGAAACCAGGCCTGAAATGACAGCAAAAATCTCCATTTGTTATTATTTTGATACAAAAAGAAGGCTCCAAATAGTCACTTCCAGTTTTGGTGGGGCATCCTCCTCCATAAATCTACATAATTCTATTATCATGACCATTGTTGTTGTCATCTTACCCATCTTTTTCCTATGGGTCAAAGTAGGGAATAACAGATTAAAATGTAACAGATAGATACCAGCTAAAAACCCAGAATGCCAATTAAAATATATAACCAGTCAAAAGAGCATAATAGGCCCATAATATTCATGAAGAATTGGTTCCAGGACCCATCTCAAATACCAAAAATTGTGCATGTTCAAGTCGCTATCAAAACATGGTACAGAGCAGCAGCAATCACCTCTGCCATAATCCAAGGCCAGATCAATTCCCAGAGGAAGCTATACCCCACTCTGCCCTGGCTGGCAGCAGCATCATACCTATCCCGGTCACTCACTCCCTCACAAACAACTAGGATTGGAATGAAGGCCTCAACCATTGCAGGGCAGGCAGCACTTCCAAGAGGAAGTTACACCCCACTCTGCCATGGCCAACAGTGGTGCCCTACCTAGCCTGGTTGCTTGCTCTCTCACAAACAATCAGGATAGAGTTACTCAGTGATATATTTAAGTCTTTTGCTCCAAGTCTCAAGTCAAGTTTCAAGTCTCTACCTTCAAGTCTCAAGTCCCTGAAGATACTTTCAAGTCAAGTCTCAAGTCAAGACTCAAGTCTAGGAGCCAACTCTACACCCCAGCCTATATTCCAGAATTTTTGGACAGAGTTGAATAAAGTCAGTTTTAACAATTTAAGCAGAGTTGGCCCTCCATATTTGTGATTTCACCATCTGCAGCTTTGGACATCAGGAATAGGATCCTTCCCATTTCCCATTTTGGAAGCTGGAGGATTTTTCAGAAGTGGGGAATAGGATCCTTCTTCCTCCCCATTACCGAAGCTTCAAAAGCTTTAGAAGGAAGGATCCATCCTCCTCAAGCCTGCTGCTTAACACATTCACTGTTCCCCTCTGAGAAATGCACCCTGCATTTTGGTGGGGAGAGTCTTGCCTTCTGCTCTTAGGAAAAGTTTTAGAAGGCTCCTCTGATATGCACAGGGACAGGCTGCTGAGCAGACCTCAAGCCTGCCTTAAGCCCATTGCCTACCTTGTTTGTTGTTCCCCTCTGAGAAATGCGCCCACACTTTGGGCTTGAGATAGATTGCCATGTGATCAGTAGGCAAAAAGAGATGAAAGCATTGTTCAAAGTTGTAAGGTTTCTGGATGAATGTGTTATGTTACTGAACCAAGGGCAGCAAGTCAGTCACTAAAAACATACAATTCTCGAGTCAGGTCAAGTCAGTACATCATTTATTGCCAAGCCGAGCCAAGTCACTGAAATTACTTGAGTCCAACCTGAGTCCAAGTCAGTTGACTCAAGTCTACATCACTGGAGTTACTATATGAGTTACTAACCTGTATGGGGTTACTAAGCATCCCTTATCATAAGGGAAGTCTCTTATTAAAGGTTATCCTGTATAAGCATTAAATGGGACACCAGAAATCATGTATTTTTGGGTATAGGACCAGTATGTGACTCTCACATTATACATAACATGTTGGTGGTAGGCTTGTTGTGAGTGTAGGTGAGGTCCATTCTTCCCACTCCAAGCTGAGCAGCACACTCAGCCTTGCAAAAGAAAAAATCTTCCCTCACAATGGTTGCTGGCTGGCCACTACAATATTTTCAAGAAGTTGGGAGTTCCTGCAGGATTTGACATGTCACAGGAGTACAAGACTCCCACAACTCTCCTCTTGAGCTGGACCTTCATCACATGTAGCAGCCAGTCTTGTACTGGCTGGGAATAAGGTTGAAAGGTTTCCAAATTAGTTTGTTTCCATGTTGGCACACCACTGATTTGCTAATTGCTAAGCAAGATTTGTAAAGCAGGGGGTGGGGGGGAATATATGCTGTAATATCTACTCTGGAATTTTGATAGGCAACTTGATGCTAAAGTGGAATATAAATAGAAATCATCATCATCATGAATTTCATTATCATCACTTCTTAATTGTCAACCCTACATGTCACAAATTTTGACTGTCCCTTATTGCTATTTTGCAACCCTAACTTAGCAGCGTAAGGACAGATCTGGAGGGCTGCACATAGTCTCCAAATAGCATTTTGCCCACCCCTGATATAAACTAAGCTAGGTGGACCAACTGCCTGACTTAATGGGCAAATTTGCACCACCTAGTACACATGTGTCAAACATAAAGCTCGCAGGCTGAATGCAGCCTGCCAGGCCATTTCATGTGGCTCTCACACCTCTCTTGCAGCTGTGGCCCTCCCCCGCCTGGTGAGCCCCATCCCCACATTGAGGATCCCCAGCTGACAGTACTCTTAATAGGATCCCAGCAGCCAGCACTCACCATCTACTTCTACTTCTGATTGCTCCTCTGTCCAAGTCTTGCTGTGATAACTGAAGCCCTTGTCAGAGCTGCTGATGACGAGCAACAGCTGTTGGTCCCTGTTGCTCAGGGTGGAGATGACAAGCAGCAGCTGTTGGTCCCTGTGGCTCTGGCTGGAGATGAGTCCTGCAGCTCAAGAGCTCCCCTTGCTGCCATGGACCAAGCAGGCTTGGATGTTCCTCTGCCTGCTCCTTTAGGGCAACAGGGATCCAATTCTGAAGATGGTTTGGAGCCTGTGCCAATCAGCCCACAAACAAGATGGAGACTCAAGAGAGCTGAGCAAAGGGAGGCTTCCTTGATTAAGTTCAAGAAGCAGTGACTAGCCACACCTGTGTCTTGGGCTATATAACTATAACTTGGGCTATATAGCTATATAATTCCCTGCCTGGAAGCTTTCCTTTGCTTGTGGCAAACTTCTTTCAAGCCCTCCTCTTGCCTGTTCCTTGCTCCCGGCACCTGGTTCCTGCTACCTTGAATTGATCTCTTGACCCTTGGCTTTTGGAACTCTGACTATGGCTTTTGCTTGATGCTCTGGTAAATGAACTCCCTTGTGTAAAGTGCTTGCTCGTCTCCTCCTGGCTGGACTTTGCTGGCTCTCATACTCCCTTCTCTGGGCTGGCTCGCCACCCAGGTCTCTGACCTTGACACTTGCCATTAGAGCGTTGCTGCAGTTACCATGGCAATGCTCTGCACAGCTTGTAAGAGTTGGACAGAGGAGTAGCCAGAAGTAGAAATAGATTGCGAGTGCTGGTTGCTGGGCCCCTCTTCAGAATAGCGGCACCTGGAGGACCACAGAGGTAGAGGTACAGGTACAGAGAGGGGCAGGTACAGAGAGGGGCAGGGGGGCAGAAAGAGGCACAGAGAGGGTCTGGAGAGCTGAAAGAGGCATAGAGAGGGTCTGGGAGGCTGAAAGAAGCACAAAGAGGGGCTGGGGACAGAAAGAGGCACAGAGAGGGTCTCAACTGGGACCAAAAAGTTAAACAAAATTAATGTAATAAAACAGTGCTTGGTAATATTTGTCTAATGATTAAAAAATAATTTTCAGTTTTCAAAACTCATTTTTCAATAAATTGTACAATAGTTATACACTTGAACATCTGCTTGCCATTATTTTTCCTAGATTTCTCATTTCAGAACCAGCTATTACTAAAACCATTAATAATTGAATGCAGAAGCAATTATTTAATATAATACAAGAGTAGATACATTTATATAGTCTTACAGTGACAACCAGACCTTTGAGGGCAACCATAATGCTGATGTGGCCCAAGGTGAAATTGGGTTTGACACCCCTGACCTAGTAGGACAGAAACCCATGGGAAGCCTGGCTTGTCAGATACAAGCAGGTATCTTGCGGCTTGCTGCTGAATTGCTCTTGATTACACTGGGATCGGCTAAATAAACAAATCAATGATCACATTCTGTGACTGATTTATCCTGCTACCTGACAATAAGAAACTTCTCATCTCTGGTTTGTTATTTCCTAACATATCCAAGGAATAATCCAGGGTTTGTTCTTGGTTTCTTTTTCTAGTTTCTCGGGAAGCAGCGAACAAGAGATGGGAAACTGCCCACTACCAGACAGCATAATAAACCAAGTGTGAAGTGAAATTCTGTTTATGTTTGTTTATAACTATAAGAAACAGCAATTGAACACTGTATAATAGCACACGGCTCATACATAGCAAGCCAGGATTCACATTTGATGCACATTTGCCAAGTTTAAGGCAGCTCTATAAACTCAAAAGGACAGTTTTTGTTCTAAAAAATTACTGTCTATTTTTTCAACCTAAGACTAAATAAATGGGGATGTAAAGGAAGTATGGGGAACCAAACTTTAAATTAGTATTATGACTTACTTACAAAATTGATGGAAATTCTATCTGAGACCACATTAAGAGGAGCTACAGAAACTGAGAGATAATACTCTCAATTTGGCCGCTGCTGGCTGTTCAATCTACTGTACCATCTAAATTTAACCCCAGCTTTGCTTATATACAGAATAGGTTTTTCTTGGTACTCCTGATCCATGTCGCTTGAAAACCCTGTTTGTCTTGCCTAAAGAAAAAGGCAGTTAATCGAGCTGCTCCCAAACCTGTACTCCAGAGATGGGGACTCATCATTTTGTTTTCAACCTAGCAGGTGTACCTCCTTCTGGGTTCTATGGATCCAACTATAACTGAATATTGTAAACAAAAGTACATTTTAAGTCTCAGGATTTATGTATTTTTAACAATAATGCAACAAATCATATTTTTAAAAGACCTGAAATATGCACTGTTCCATGCATACAATAAGATGTCAGAGCAGGACTTGACTGCAGGAATCTTCTGCCTGTGCTGCACAGCAGTATTGCAACATTTGGACGTAATCTAAAACAGAAATTCCGCTCCAACAAATTTATCCTTTCATTGCCTCCTAAATATACAAATAAAAATCCTGCTACGTTATTCAAAACGAAAGCTCTTTATCTTTATCCCTAACAACTCTAGCTCTTTTCCACTCCAGCTCCTCCTCTCTTTCTGAACTCACTTAATAAGAATGGCCGCTTCTTTAGGATTTCCTTACCCACTGGACCAAACCAGTGATTCATAGGTGTCACACAGGCACTGCTAGTTGTCGTATGATACCTACCCATGTTGAATCAACAGATCTGTGTTCTCTACCAACAGATTGAGTTTTAGGTCATTTCTGCACTACACTGTTAAAGTGCTATTATGCCCACTTTCAACATCCTCTGTAATCCTGGTGTTTGCAGTTTAGGGAGAGGCACTTAGAATTCTCAGCCAGAGAGCTCTTTGGACTCAGTAAACTACAAGCCCCAGAATTCCACAGGATGTTCAAAGTGGAATAATAGCAACATAACAGTGTAGTGTGGAAATAGACTGAGTCTAGATGTTACACATGATCAGTGGGAGGGGGAGAAGGAAAGCCTGGCATATTTAGAGAAAGAGTCTGGACGCACAACCATGAACATGCAGGTAAAATCAAAACAATACGAACTGGAAAAGTTACACTACTTTTCAGGGACTTTTTGTGTGTGTGCATTTGTGTGTGCCTGGATAAGCTCTATGTGTGTTTTCACTGTAATTTTCTGTCTTTGGTAAACAACCTCAAGTCCCAGCCTGGGGAAACGGTGGAGTATAAATAAAGATGGATGGATTGACCTAATGGCCACATTTTGGACTTCCATACATCTTTGTCCTGCTCCTTTTTTGGGTGGAGGGGCACCTCTCCTGTTGAAAAACAAGTTCTGGAAACCTTAAAAAGGCTTGCAAACTATTCTGCAATTATAGTTGGCAATTACAGTTTTGCAATTATAGGGGAACTGTCTGCCTGGATTTTGTTTTATAACAAAAATGAGAGCTATTGACACAGGACAGCTGCAAACCCTTAAAAAACAAATGCCACGGGCAGAAAGCCATCCTCGCAATATGAGCTTTAATAAGGGAAAGCAGCATCATATTCTCCCTAGAAACCATTTCTGCTGTAATGAAAGACCCTGTTTTTTGTCACACAGAACCTAGCTGAACAGTCTGCATGGGGCAGACACCTTACCGAAGTACACAAAACTTGCACTTGCAGCATAAAAGCACTGATTCATTTGCCCTGAAATGATTTGCATTTCAATGGCAACAAGTCATGTGACATTTTTTATGTTCCCTTGCAATCTGAATAGCACTGCTTAACAACAAGACCACCCTGAATTCCTGCTGACTCCAAAGGGGGAGTGGGAGGAAAAGATACACACACAAACACACACATATCTTATGGTGCAGTAGTTATAAAACAATTCCAACTCTTTAGACAAACATTTCGGAGTGGTTTATTTTAACCTAATACTACATGAAAAGCTGAGTGCGGATGGTAATACTGCAGAATAGCCAATTAAAGATTTAAGTTCTTTAATTACATTAAATATTGTATTTGCTGGCATATAAGACTCACTTTTTCACCCTGAAAAGTACATCTTATACGCCCGTGCATCTTATACTCCAGCAAATAGTATTTGCCAGTATGTAAATGGGGTGCATCTTATACTCTGGCAAATACAGGTATTAATACATTTTAATTAAATTAAAATTTTAAAATAAGTGCTTAATGCTTCTCAATGCTCCCTCTGTCTTTGCCCTTATTGGCCAGGACACTGAAAGGCTAAAACAATTTTACCTCTTACTGGGCAAGGAGAGAAGAATTTGGTGAAAGCATACCCTCTGATGTTTCACAGATGAAAACCAGGACACCCATGGCCAAGCAACATGAGCGTATTCAAGATGGCAAAAGTTGTTAATGAAGAAGTACAGACAAGCTGGGAAAAGTTGCAGCAGTTTGCTTTTTATAGGTTGTTGTGGGTATTCTGGGCTTTGAGGCCGGAAGTTTGCTTTTTCCTACTGGGAAGGGCAGGATTCCACCCACTCCTCCCCTCTCCATTTTGCACTTTGAACTCAGTTTGCAGCAACTGAAGTAAGCTGAGGGCAAACGGGAAAAGTGTGAGGAGGAGAGAGAAACCAGGCCATTTAAAAGCTGCAGAAAATGTGGGACAATAAAGGATTCATTGAGACTGTCCCTGTCAAATGGGGACAGTTGAAAGGTATATGAAAGCTCAGGGTCTGAAAATATTCCCAGAGGACGACCAAGCTCTTCTTGCGGCTACATCACTGAGTAACTCACATCTTGAGTCTGATGCCTGATCCTTCAGAGTCTTCTCAGTGGCTGCTGGCCTTGAAACCTTCTTTCTAGTGAGACTAGAATAGTAGCTTCTGTTGTTGCTGCTGCTGCTGTTGTGTGCTTTTAGGTCATTTCTGACTTAATAGTGACCCTGAGGTGGACTCGTCATGGGATTTTCCTGGCAAGATTTCTTCAGAGGGATATTGCTCTTGCCTTCCTCTGAGGCTGTGAGAGTGTGACTTGTCCGAGGTCATCCAGTGGGCTTCCATGGCAGAGCAGGGATTTGAACCCGTGTCTCCAGAGTCACAGTCCAACATTCAAACCACTACACTGCACTGGATCTCTAGAATGGCAGCTTCTTACAGAATTTTTAAATAATTTTTGACAGGCTTTCAGGAATAGACTGGTTTTAAAGAAAGGTAGTTAACGAAATGGTGTAGCATTTTAACTGCTTTTTGTTCTTTCATGTCTGTTTTAAAGTGTTAACACTACTGCTGGTTTAATTATATTTCAGAAATAATGTGGATGTTTTTATATATATTATTGATGGTTTACTTTATAAGCCACCTTGAGTCCCACTTGCAGGGGAAAAGTGGCATATAAATAAAGGAAAGAATAATGACAGTAGTGGAATCCTAAAGCTAAGCCCACGGGAAACTGTGATGACAACACACCTATCAACCAGAACAGCAACAACAACAGTACAACACCTGTGCTATGCTATTTCTGAAGCATATGTTCAGACACAGAGATAAAACCCTTGGAACACGAAACAGAGAATGATGTATTTTGGTTCCAAACAGTATTTATGGAAAACACATGTGCGCTTGGATTTTGCCCACAAAGTTGTAATAAATGCTAGTATTATCCAGAGCATCTTCGTATTTGAATTCCTGTTTCAAACCATATGGTAACAAAGAGAAGTCCTGGAAAACTTTATTATATTTAATACAGAGACTGAAACAGAAATTGAGAGAGAGAGAGAGAGCGCAAGCATGGAAGAGAGCATCAGTTCTGTTTATAATTATACCGTCTCTCAATTTATTTCATATCTTGGAAATACTTCATACTGCCAGTTTCAAGCAATGTGTAACAAGAAAAACATTAAGAAATAAAAGGTGTGTGTGTGTATGTATGTATATATATATACATACATACATACATACAAAATTTTGCCACAAATTCTAAATTTTGCTTTAGCAGATCCATTGAATAAATGGGTCAGTGGGATTTACACAACTGCTGACAACTATTCAGCAA
The DNA here is from genome assembly GCA_948474755.1 of Ctenosaura bakeri. Lineage (NCBI taxonomy): Eukaryota > Metazoa > Chordata > Lepidosauria > Squamata > Iguanidae > Ctenosaura > Ctenosaura bakeri. The sequence continues at coordinate 180,990 of CAOLHI010002469.1, read as the reverse complement.
CTGATTCAACAGGTCAGCTCAAAAGTAAGACTAATTTTGGTTCTGCAAAGAAGGCTAATCATGGAATTTTCATCAGCAGAAATTCATACTGTATTACATCATACTATTAATGCTATATCCTACTCATCTATGACTGAGACTAACATTAAGACAAAATCATGAATCCCTGTACAGCACCTATTTAAATGACACTGAAAAGTCATACACACAAAATGCAACCACTGATCTACTTCACTGGACCATCAACAGAACTCTAATTGCTTAATCACAGACTTGGGAGAGAAGAAACTGAGCCAATCCTAATTACCCAGCCACAGACTCCAACACACGACCATGATATCTTGGGTATACAACCATCAATCCTCATTAATGTAGAGTGCACATGTTAGATTGGGAACCTGCAAACACAATCACAACCACCCCAATGCATTATCCATTTCAGGTTATTTTAACTACAATTTCCAGAATCTTCAAGATGCTGTGGAAATGAACAGGTTGCTTACCTGTAACTGTGGTTCTTCGAGTGGTCATCTGTGCCATCATACACTAGGAGCTTTAGCGCCTGCGCGGTAGCGTTCGGAAACTTCTAGAGCTTGTTCGCTTGGCGGGAACCCCTCCCCCACGCCGGTACTGCGCATGCTCCTCCCGCCGAGCAACGGTCTCTCCTCAGTTCTGTCGTCCGCCGTAGAACCTACAGGGACCTGAGAAAGAGGGGAGGAAGGGCGGGTGTGTATGATGGCACAGATGACCACTCGAAGAACCACAGTTACAGGTAAGCAACCTGTTCTTCTTCTTCGTGGTCTCTGTGCCTTCATACACTAGGAGACTGTGTAGCTTACCGGTCGGACGGCGGGTCAGGTCCTACAGCACGGAAGCCAACACCTCACGTCCAAACCGGGCATCTCTGCGCGACCGGCAGTCGAGCCTGTAGTGGCGCACGAAGGTCGATGGTTGGGACCAGGTCGCCACACGGCAGAGTTCATGCAGGTCAACTCCTCGCAGGAGGGCCGCAGAAGTAGCCACAGCTCTGGTGGAGTGGGCTCGAAGCAGGACTGGCGGAGGCTTCCTCGCGAGCTCATACGCCAGTTCAATAGTCCTCACCACCCACTTGGAGAAGCGCTGGGTGGACACTTTTAGGCCCTTCCGACGTCGCCCATAGCAAACAAAGAGATGCGGCGTCTGTCGGAAGGAAGCAGTCCTGTCCTTGTAGAAAGCCAATGCCCGACGCACGTCCAGGGAGTGGAGGGACCGCTCCAACGGTGTCGTCGGGTTCGGGAAGAAGGCAGGCAGGATGATGTCCTGGTTGAGATGGAAACTGGACACCACCTTTGGCAGGAACGAGATGTCAGGTCTCAGGACCACCTTGTCCCTGTGGAAGACCGTGAAGGGCTCATCGGAACGAAGAGCTGTGATCTCACCCGCTCGCCTCGCTGAGGTCACCGCTACCAGGAAGGCAGTTTTCATTGTCAGGAGCCTGTCATCCGAGGTCGCCATTGGCTCGAAGGGCGGCTTCGTCAGCTGCGAGAGCACCAGCGAGAGGGACCACGGCGGTAGCGGCGGCGATACCGGCGGGTAGAGATGATGAAGTCCTTTCAGGAACCGCTTAACGGTATCGTTCCTGAAGAAGGCCGAGGCAGCAGATCGTGGCGGTTGGTATGCCACGATCGCGGAGAGATACACCTTCAGGGATGGAAACGCCAGGCCCTGTTGCCGGAGGTGCAGGAGGAAGTGCAGGACGGTAGAGAGCCCCGCGGGCGATACCGGCTCACTCCTCTCGTTAGCGAAGGTCAGGAAGCGTCGCCACTTGTATTGATAGTTGCGACGGGTGGATTCCTTCCTGGCCGCGACGAGGACGGTACCGAGCACGGGATCGTCTAGTGCGATATCCTCCAGGCATGGAGGGCCAGGCGTGGCAGGTCCGGATGGAGGACTCGGCCGCCGGAGTAGGAGAGCAGGTCCGGTGTCGGTGGCAACCGGAGCAGGTCGTCTCGTGCGGCTTGTAGCAGGGGTGCGAACCAATGTTGCCTCGGCCAGTACGGGGCTACCAGGATCGCGTCGGCTCGGTCGGCGAGGATCTTCGATATCGTCCGGCCGAGCAGCGGGAACGGCGGGAACGCGTAGAGGAGTTCCCCGGTCCACGGAAACTGGAAAGCGTCCCCGATGGAGGCACGATCGTGGCCCGCTCTGGAACAGAATCGGCGACACTTCGCGTTTTCCCTGGTCGCGAAGAGGTCGATCGATGGTTCGCCCCAGCGGTCCCGAATCAGTCTGAACGCCTCTCCGGAGAGAGACCATTCGTGATGGGATGAGGTGTCCCTGCTGAGGGCGTCTGCCGTGGTGTTCTCCTGCCCGGCCAGGTGAACCGCCACGGGATGCGTGTGCAGGCGAATGCACCATTCCCACAGGTCGAGCGCGATGTCGAGCAGGGTCGTGGAATGAGTCCCACCTTGTCTGTTGATGTAGCAGACGGCGGTGGTGTTGTCCGTCAGAATCAGGACCGTGCGCCCCGCCACGGCATGGCGGAACGCCCGTAGGGCTTTCCAGACGGCGAGCAGCTCCAGCGCGTTGATATGGAGAGCGGTCTCGTCGTCGGTCCATCTGTCGCGGACTCTGAGATCGCCGCAGTGGGCACCCCATCCATACAGGGAGGCGTCGGTCGTTACCGTCACCTTCGGTGTCGGCTGTTGGAAAGGCATCCCTGACATGAGATTGCATCGCGACTGCCACCATCGGAGGGATGAGCGGACGTCTCCCGGCAGCTGCAGTCGGAGTGTCTGTTCGTCTCGCAGGGGGTCGAATATGCGGACGAACCAGTGTTGAAGAGGTCTTGCTCTCAGCCTGGCGAGATATGTCACAGCGGTCGTCGCAGCCATGTAGCCCAAGAGCTGCTGGACGCTTCTCGCAGATAACGTCGGGGCCGTACGAGCGTGAGCGGCGGCCCGGATCAAGGTTTGTGCTCGAGACTCTGGTAGGTACGCCCTGGCGGAGGTCGAATCGAGCGTCGCCCCGATGAAGTCCAAGATCCTCGCCGGCTCGAGGTGGGACTTCTTCGGATTCACTCGTAGACCAAGGCGGGTCAGGAGTGACAACGTCATGTGGACGTCGTGGTAAAGTCTCTGTTTGCAGGACGCCACCAACAGCCAATCGTCGAGGTAGGGGAAGACGGAAGCGCCCTTCGTCCGCAGGTAGGATACCACCGGGGCCATGCACTTGGTGAAGACCCTTGGGGCAGTCGAGAGTCCGAACGGCAGCACCTTGTACTGGTAACAGGTGTCGTCGACTGCGAAGCGGAGGTACCGTCTGTGCTGCGGGCGAATGGCGATATGGAAGTATGCGTCTCGGAGATCGATGGAGGCGAACCAGTCCCCTCGATGTAAGAAGGGTAGGATCGATGGTATCGTGACCATCTTGAACCTTTTGGGGCGGATGTAGTAGTTCACCCCTCTGAGGTCTAGGATCGGCCGGAGGGTACCGTCGGCTTTCGGTACCGTGAAGTACCTGGAGAAGAAGCCGGTGGTCTTGGCCTCTTGCGGGAGCCGCTCGATCGCCCCTTTCTGGAGGAGGGATTGGATCTCTTCCAGGAGGGCCGGACTCGACGGCGTGGAGTAGTAAACGCCGCGAGGAGGAATATCGAGAAACTCGATGGCGTAGCCAAGACGGATGATGGAAAGCACCCAAGAGTCCGTAGTGACATACTGCCACTCCGCTAGGTGTCGAGCGAGAGTCGGTCGGTCTCCGAGCGCTGATGGTAGGCTGAAGAGTGGGTATTGGTGGGTCCTGCCAGGCACGTCAAAACCGAGACTTTGTCTCGGAGGAGGACATCTTCGACGAAGCCGGGCGCCGCCTAATCGTGCGTCTGGCCGATGAGCCGGAGGACGGTCTCGACTGTCCAGACTGGGCCGAACGCTGGAACGACGAGGTGGAGGATCGTCGCCAGGATGGGCGGAAGGTGGAGGCCCTGCGGGCCTGCGTGGCCGGCTGCAGCCCGATCTTTTTTGCGGTCAGTCTCGCCTTGACAAGATTGTCCAAGCTTCGTCTGTGGACGAATTGAATAGGCCTTCACCGTCGAAGGGGAGATCTTCAATCCTCCTTCTGGTGTCCTCCTGGATGTCGGCCGGTCGCAGCCAAGCATGGCGGCGGAGGCCGACGGATCCCGCCATGACCCGGGAGGCGATCTCCACTGCGTGCCGGGAGGAGGCCATCTGGTGCCGAGCGATGGAGATAGCCTCATTGAAGATCACGGAGGAGGCTTGGCGGATGTCCTCCAGTACCGCCTCCATCGCCGGTTGCAGGCGATCGAGCACTTTTTTCAGGTATGCCGCGAGGCAAGCCTGAGTGTTGGACAGCCTGATCTGCAAGGAGGCAGCTGAATAGAACCTCCTTGCGTAGGCGTCCAACTTCCTGCCCTCCTTGTCCGGCGGGGTGGTGTGTTGCCTGCCGGAGCCCTTTGTCTGTGCCGACTCGACGACCACAGAGTTCGGTACAGGGTGATTAAAGAGATAACCGGCGTTATCCTTCTGCACCCTGTAGAGGTGTTCTAACCGCTGCGGTATCGGCTGAGCCGAGGCCGGTCTATCCCAGGCGGCCTTCACCAGTCTGGATACCCGGGGCAGGAGAGGCAGCGGGGCCGTGGAAGGTCGCTTCTCCTCGAAGACGGAGAAGGCTGGATCGTCGTCCTCCGGCTCCGCATCGGCGATCTTAAGGCCGAGGGTAGTGGCCATGCGGAGCAGCATCGCAGAGAACTGGTGGACGTCCTCTGGAGCAGAATCTGGGATCGGGTCCCCGAATCCCAGCGGAGGAGACTCCTGTGAGGCCGCCTCAGACACCTCTGACTCCGCGCTCGAGTCGTACGACTCCGAGCTCGGTGAGTCCTCTCGCCGCTCGCTTTCCGGCTCCTTCGTCGCCGCAGGTGTTGCCTTCCTAGGCTTCTCCGCAGCCGGGGCGGTGGTAGCAGCAGCGTCCCGCTTGGGATGGCTAACCACTGACTTCACCCTCTTGGTGGTGACCGGGGTAGTCTGGCAGGCTGACGTCGTCGTAGCCCGCTCAGTCACCACCGACTCCGTAGGGCGCGTCGCCGTTGCCGTGACCCTAGGAGGTGGCGATATCGCCCGATACCGTGGTGAAGGCTCCCTCGCCCTATGATATCGAGGAGAGGGAGAGCGGCTGAAGGAGCGGCGGTCCGACGGAGATCGGCTTCGGCGTCGACGGTACCGAGCCTCGTCCCCTCTAGGCGAGCGCGATTCGCGCTGTCGACGAGGTGACCGGGACCTCCGGAAGGTCTCCCAGCGACTCGGGCCACGATGGTACCGATCCCGGTACGATGGCGAATGCGACCGATAGGAGGCCGGGCGCTCTCTCCATTCAGATTCCCTCGCGTACCTGGCCACGTAGGACGCCGAGGTGTATCTGGAGGCAGACGAGCGAGGTTGTTCCTCTCTTGTCTCCCTCGGAGGCGGCGAGGCCACCGGACGCTCGGAAGAGCGGGACCGGGACCTAAAGGAGGTCGAACGCCGCTCCGGAGAAGCAGAGGGCTCTCTCTGCTGCAGGTCGGCCGACCTGCGACGGCTAAGAGGGCGGTGGCGCTCCTCCACCAGGGTTGGAGGGTCTGCCACAGGCGAGTCCGGGCGCTGTTGGGGAACGTCCTCAACCTCATCGTCCGAGAGATCGACGGACTCGCCTCGCCCTTTGGAAGGCTGCTGAGTAGGAGGAGGAGTAGGAGGTCGAACGTCCCCAGCCGGGGAGCGCTTCTTCTCCTTCTTCTTCTTCTTCTTCTCCTTCTCCTTGCCCTTGCCTCCGTCCGGAGCAGGGCGCTTTTTAGCAGGCGTCTCCGTAAGGGGAGCCTCAGCCTTCCTCGCCGTCGAGGATCCTTTTGCTGACTTGGCAGCCGCCGACAGCTTCGGGATCCTCGGTAGCGCCGAGATCGGCGTTTTCGCCGGTACCGAGCCCGATACCGACGAGGTGGACGGACGGAGCCGCCGATACCGTCGATGGCGTGGTCGTCTTCTTGTCGGCCATCTTGGAAGTGGAGGTCTCGTCTATCGCCCGCAGAGACTGTTCCCAACAATAAGATTTGAGTCTCGCGGAGCGGTTGCGGAGAGTTTGGGGAGAAAATCCCGGCAAATTGGGCAAGTCCGGATGTTGTGGGACTCACCCAAACAGAAGAGACACTCCTTATGGCCGTCGTTGAGGGCAACCTTGCGGCCGCAGGACACGCACTTCTTAAAGAGCGCGGACATAAGACGAAGAACGCCAAACTCCGAAATCCAAAAAGACGAAAAACCGAAGGGGGGGTCCGAAAGAGAGGTCAAAGACAGTCCGTAAAACCGTGAAAAACAGCAAGCCAAGCACAACGTGAGAGGAACAAACTGAAGAACCTTCCGTACGCGGCGGCGGACGAGAAAGAACTGAGGAGAGACCGTTGCTCGGCGGGAGGAGCATGCGCAGTACCGGCGTGGGGGAGGGGTTCCCGCCAAGCGAACAAGCTCTAGAAGTTTCCGAACGCTACCGCGCAGGCGCTAAAGCTCCTAGTGTATGAAGGCACAGAGACCACGAAGAAGAACTAGGAGTTATAATCCATAAACTCAAGTTTTCCAAATTGTGAAAACTACCAAAAAGAAAAAAAAAAGTTAAAATTAATTCACCCTTTGGCAATGCTGGTCAGGGGATGATGAGTACTGTAATTCAATGCATCTGAAGGCACCTGGTTCTAGAAGCCAGATTATGGAAGCCTCATTTAATACACTGCAGCCTGCTCTGGCTATGCATTAAAACAAATTGCAAGCAAGGGAGATCTGAACACCCAACAATTTTGTATAAAGGGTCAATCCTAACTAAACAATACTTTAAAAGAGAAAGAAAGAAAGAAAGAAAGAAAAAAGAAAGAAAGAAATGTTAAGACATTTCCATCCTGCACTCCCTAAAAATGCTACCTAAGGAATCATTGTTTTGCCATAAAAAAGAGAGATGCCTATGGGGAGCTGCATAGCTGTTTCTTGACCTTGCAAACAAAGAACAGAGTGTTTGGCACCCCATTAAGAATGCAATGGTAGCAAACAAGTAATCACACAGTATCTTTCTGGGATGCTTTCCACATTACCAAGTGTTTGCATGCTCCTAGCTTCTCTCACAGGACATGCTGCAGAAATGGCTTGTGCATATCACTGTAAATTTCAATACTCACAGGGTTACTACCTAAAGTTTCAGCTTCTACAGTGGAATCCTTAAAGAGATATTCATATACTCCACCTATCAACATAAATCTATCAGCATTCTTTCTTTAGCTTTACACATGCATAGCTCTTAAATAACAAAATTCTGATAACCTTAGACAACCTCTGATAACAAAACAGCATAAAACTATGTTCTTATCAGTATAGTGGTCAATTTCACTTTTAATGTATGTATATTATTAGCACAAGATATACAGAAAATTTCCTAGTCTCATAGTTACAAAGTAGCCACATTCATGGATAGTCAACTGTAACGACTCTCTCTGAACCCCTTTTCCTAAACTTCCCACTTTAAATCTCCTGTTAGATGAACTCTCAAACACATCTTCCTCTTAATCCATTAGTTAGTCCCAGTTTTGATATGTAAATACTCTAACAATGGTTGCCAAGTTTTTAAGAATTTGTCATCTGGTTTATTTTCTATCATACAGGAAAGTTTTTCTGTCCCAGCAATTTCATATCCTGTGCCCCATTTTGCTCTTTCAGCTGTAGCTTTACCATAGCTACTGATCAATTACTTTGGAAGCCCTTTGCTTCCTTGGGTTGGATGTTGTTGCTATTTAGACTTTTTAAAACAATTATTAGTACTTCTGCAAAGTTGAGATACTCTGCCCAAGCATGCCAATGCTTCCTCCTGGTTTCTCTTTGGCCCCATTTTGTCTATAATCCTAGCAAAATTCCCCACCTGAAGAAGTTATCATTCTGAGCTTTCAGACCATGACTGCCAGTAAGCCAGGTTCTGAAGGCAGGCTGTTTACTACCCTCATTGGAGAAACTTCTTACCAGCCATGACTGCTGGTGCACTGTACAGTATATTACTCAGAAGTAATTCCATCAACATTTTTTATAGCTGTGAACTTAGTGGAGTGGAATCTTAATGGAATGAAATAGTGAAATTTTACGAAAATTTGGCCTTCCTTCTGCTGGAAGAATTTGGCTGGTAAATACATTTACTTGGGATGTGGGGGGGGTTAAATCCAAACTGTTTCATTATCACTTACAGTTTGTCATTATTTACCTAAATCAGCTATTTCATGTTTGCTCATACCATATGGGCATTTTTATTAATTGACACTGTTTAGTTGTTTAAGTACTTTCTTGCTAAAAACAGGCAGATAAACAGACACATGAGAAATTACATTCGATAATGTAATGATTAATGTGGACACATGGATGTGTTAATTATAAAAAAGCAATGGCCAAGGCTTCCATAACTGTAATTACAACTGGCATCTGTGTAAAGATCTGATATTCCCATCCTACAGTAACCCTTAAAGAATTAATTGTATTTATTTATTTCACATCTCACTGTTCTCCCATAATGGGACCCAAAGTGCCTTTTTTATATATATATATATATATATATATATATATGAATACAAAAATTAAGAAAGCATCAAACAATAATCCACTTTAAAATATTAACTTAAAACTTTTAACATAACTATGTATTAAAACCAGCACACCCATTGCAGTACCCCAACCAGTTATAAGCTGAAGGCCTGTTTAAATAAGATCTTGCCTGCTGACAAAAAGAAAGCAGAGAGAGGGCCAAATGACCCTCCCAGAGCCTGGGATCAGCCACTGAAAAGGCTCTCTCCTGAGTCCACAACAGATGTACCAGATGAAGCAGCATTAAAACAAGGCATAAGACCCTCAAAGCCCTGCAAAACAAAACAAACAGCAGGCTGGAACATGGCATGGGGGATCCTCAACATGGAAGGTCCCCCTCCCAGAACTTATCTATTCTTGCTCTAGATGCAATTCCCAACACACCTCACCAGCAGCTACACAAAATAGGGGTGATGAGTGAGATTCCGCAATTCAGCAAGTTGTCTACCTTGGTGTAAACAAGAGCCCTTTATCTGGCACCAATAAGAATCAATGCTAAGCAACCATCCCCAAGCACATGCATAACAGAAACAGTATATTTGCTGAATATGTTCAGAGATCCCATGATAACAGCATCACATCTGCTCATATTTAAAAATGCTTGCCTATATCAAAGCCTCGTGATTGCAATGTCTGACTTCAGACACACAAACTTATAAATAAGTACTTGGCAGTATGAGCCACTGAGCACAATAAAACACAACAGGATTACATGGCTGGCTCTGAATTTCGTTTTCACTATCAAAAGAGTGCGCCTTGTTCAACTATGTCTTAGCCATCGCTGGTCCATCATTTGATTGGTATATATGTATGACACTGGTCTCATTGTCTTTGTCATAGATCAATGTTATTTACATTTACTTGCCCGTAACTGATTCATTGAGTGTACTGTGCTCAGGGTTGCCAGCTTAGGATTTATCCCAGGCCTTGAGTTTTCCAGGCCAAAACTTGAGACTTAGGGTCAGCCCCCATGTAACATCATTAAGCATTATGCATTAAGCACCAGCCACAGCTGCTCACAACTTGTAATTCAAACATAAACACACCCACACATCAATTTTCCCATTTGGATATTAAAGACAGAATTAGTTAAAGCACCATACCTAGATCAAGGTGGCATGAAGGAAAATTCTTCTTCAACTATTCAGGGAGATGGGATAAGGAGCATTTTATTTAGCTATTTGCTTTTAGCTAGGCAGTGGACACAGAGAAAGCAGAGGGTGAGCCCTGGTGCTACAGCAACTGGGAGGCAAGGAAGAAGCTAACTAAGGCTATTTCTACACTACACTCTTACAGTGCTATTATTCCACTTCCAAAATCCTGTGGAATCCTGGGGTTTGCAGTTTAGGATGGGCCTTTAGAATTCTCAGCCAGAGAGCCTCTGTAAACTACAAGCCCCAGAATTCCACAGGATGCTGAACATGGAATAATAAAATTATAACAGTGTAGTGCAGAAATGGCCTAAGTTAATACAAAGAGCCCCTAGAAAATCTTTGCAGCTTGCAGCATGTTGCAGTGAGCTTCTGCTTCATCAAAACTGGAGAATTTTTCACTCTCATCTTCTTCCTGAAGATGACCCACAAAAAAACAAAGACTCAGGACCAGGCCCTGAAATCTGGCACCCTCACCTATGCTTGTGATTAGCATTTGTATTTAGGACTTTGTTTCTTGCTTACTTGACACATATATTTTACATATTTTATTTTTGTTCCTGTCCACATCAATATTATACCATTCTTGTATTTTTTAATGAAAACAAAATTTAAAAAAAATCATTTACAAATAAAACACTGAACAAATAACATTTGTGCTAAGATAGTCCTTTCCCATGCTATAAAGGCAGCACTAGAGATGCTCTTGAGAGGAAGCTGGCCATACATAAATATATGCTGTAGGTCCAGCTGAATGTTGTCAAAATGGTCATGCCTCTCCAGTTTTTCAGACAGGAGTCTTTCCTAGACTTGAATTCTCCTTTGGCCACAGTCACACCTGCTAAGGCTGAAGTCCTAAGACATACTCCCTAGGAAAAATGAGACTGACTTGTTTAAGAATGCGCTGGAAATGGTATTCCAATGTATAGCATTCCAAACCACCATTCAGCAAAATAACTTCAGTGCCTTGAAGATTTCAGCAGGTTCACTGCAATGCAAGTACATCTTCAGCACTGCACCCCCTCTGGAATCTCCCTCAACACTGCTAAATTATTGATGGTTCTTTAAAAAGCTGCTCAGATGCACTATGTGCTATTTATAATGGGAAAAGAATAAACCAAAACAAGGATTCAGCAGCTCTCTGCTGTCATTCTACTGTCAAGCACAATGTATGTGAGTGCCAGTTTTAGAACAAAGTTAGACAAAAGAGTAGAATATTGTTGGCGAGAAAGAGGAAGTGAACTGGGAATTACAGAGATTTCCAAGCAACAGCAAATTGCATCTAAAACTATCTCCAGTAATGCTCAAACTGATATTTTAAACTTTAACAATAATCTTATGGATATCTACTTAAAAGGCCTATGAAATTAAGTTGGACATGCTTCTCAGGTATACATGTCTGCGGTCAGAAGGAACAAGAGTGAGGAGAGAAGGTCTGAAAACTTAATTTTTTGAAATATGACTCCTACAATCTTTTGAAGTACAGTTAGCCATCCATGTTTGCGGGTTACACTTTTGTGGATTTGATTATTCATGGATTATTAGCTGCTACTTCTGCTGCTGCCTTATGCCATTTTTAATAGGGACTGCAAGCTTTGTGAGACAGAAACTGTGAATGAGGGTAGCATGTCCCTATTAAAAATGGTGTGGGGCAGCAATGGAGGTGGCAGGAAGCCACCCACTTCTGCCTTGTGAAGAAATCTTGATACCTCAAACAAATCCATGGTGAGTTGAATATGGTTATCATACTTTTTTGTGTGTTAAATATGGTTTGGGAGGGCCTGGCGTCATTCACAGTTTTTCTACTTTCATAGGGGTCCTGTGCCCCTAACCCTAGCAAATGTGGAGGGATGACTGTACAACTTTTGGATTACAACCTCAACTGGCCATATTGGCTGCAGAATTCTGGGAATTGTTGTCCAAAAGGTAACATCTCCAAGTGCTGATCCATATCTATATTCTGAGCTTTGAAAAGTTACTTCTTTAGATTACAACACAGAGATTCCCTCTATTAGCATGACCTTGGTGGCTGAAGGTTTCTGGGAGATATAGTGTTCTTCCTAGATTGGCTCCATAGACATCTAAACAAAGCAGGAATGGTTTCTTTAGTGTGCTATCTGCACTAGTGACCCTGGTTTCTCTTTCTTTTTGTAAGCCAAAATTCATGAGCCAAGAAGAAACCATAATTTGCAAACCAGGATTGTGAAAGAAATTAGAAGCCAGAGAACAGATTTTGTGCAACAGTGTGCAGCTCGTTCTTCAAAATCCAGTTTTACCATTCCATGAAAACACAGTCATTGATTAGTCCTTCCAGCCAAAAAAATAAGATCATTTTTCATCTGGATGAACAGAAAGGAATGAACTGAAAAGCAAAGCAAGTTGCGTTCATGTTGTAGCCAAACAGTTCTAGATCTCATCTCTTTATGAAGCCTTAGATGTATATGTGTAAGAATATACAAAGGGTTATGTACCTGTGATTCTATGGAATAGTATCACAAGAAATGGTGCAAGTGCCACAACTTAATAGAGTTGCTTGTTCCTTTGTCTGTCCAAGGGAGGGGAAAAGGCTAAAGATCCTTTCACACTACATAATTATAATGCTATGATTCCACTTCAATTGCCATGGTTCCATCCTGTAACATCCTGAGGTCTGCTGCTTAGGGAGGGCTATTTAGAATTCCCAGCCACAGAGTTCAAATGCCTCCCCAGACTGCAAATGCCAGGATTCCACAGGCTGCAGCCATGACTATTAAGAAAAATCATAGTGCTGTAATTGTGTAATGCAAAAAAGTGCTAGTGCTAGGAGCACCCAACTTGTCAACGTAAAAAAAAAATCAAAATATAGAGGAAGAGTATTATCTTGAAGCAGCAGGTACCATAGTTCTAGCCTGCTTCACTTCCTTGAAGGGTCAGGAAAGTGAATTAAAAATAATCAGACTTCACTGATTGACAGAACAATTGCTGCCTTCTCAATTTTTTACTGAAATAGAGTAATATTTTTGCCAATTTAGAGAGGAAGAGAGAATGGGTGGAGACGAGAGAAAGGAAATGGAGGAGTCATACCACCAGCAGATTGAACATTGGCTTGCATACACACACATACACATGAACACACACACACACACACTTGAGCTTGCCTTGTTGTCACAGAGACAGGATATAAATATCAGTATAAATAAGTAACAGGCTCTAAATGAAGGAACCAAGATTACAGGAATCAGGGGCAGATCCAAAGTGTTACTTTCACTACAATGTACTCGTAGATATTACAATTACAAGGGCAAAATAGGCTGATCTGGTGGGAAAGACCTCAAGAGCAAGGCTATTCTTAGCCGGAGTAATCGTACTCTTCTGTTTATAAAGGCATTGGTTTCCCTATAGGCTAGTCTCAAAAGAAAAGCTGGAAATGATTGTTCCCAAGAGCAGTATCAGAAATAGATTTACATATGCATCCTAGATGCCAAGAAAAGGTGAAAAATGGATATTCAAACCACCTTCCTGATAAAAATGCAAATCCAAAGGAGCCAACAGTACTATATTTCAACATTTATTCTTCTTGTGAAAATGCAGATATCTAGCAAATCACTTGAACAAATTCAGAGGTGTCCAGTAATCCCAGGTATAGAGATGCTTGTTTTACAGCATCTTATCAGATGGTGGTACAGAATTACTCCACCTACTTATATTATAACAATCAACAAATATAACTCTCTGGTTGACTTTCAATTTGGAAAGTTCCCTTTTAAAAATAATTCATTATTTTTATTTAATCATTATTTAAGGATTATGTTATATAACTAATTAATTAACAACAGGCATGACGACGACGACATAACTTGTTGAAAAACCCCAAAGACTAATTTGCTACTGTTCACCTTAGTGTGCATGTCTGTCACATTATTTGTTGTTATACTTTTCCTTCCAGTTAGAGAATGGCATAAAACTTTTTTGAAGAAAAAATACCCCTTAAAATTTCCAGAAACATTACTTGTCAAACCAAGAAAGAGGTATCATTCCCACACACTGCTTTTGGAATATAATTTCTTTATGCCCTCTTTACAAAGAAGAAGAAGAGGAGGAGGAGGAGGGAGGAGGAATTAGTTGCAGCTAACTACATAACCATGTCCTGTTTAAACAACAGTGCTGTCTACCAGCCTCCTATGGTGGAATGCTAGATATTGCTTTAATAATGCATTTGCAGAATTAAATAATACATAGCTGCAGTAGGCACAAAGAGCAAATAAGAAGTGAAACTAACTGTATCAAAATGGAGGAATAATAGGAAGGACAGTGACAGCCAGAAGGGGTTCTTTTGCCATTTTGGTGACATAAGTGCAGTCAGACCTCCTGCCAACTCTAATAATCAAGTCTGAATCAATCTTTTGCATTCAAGAAGTGGCAAATGGGCATCCATTAACCATCTAAGCTGGATTTTATTACTCAACTTTTAAAAAATTTTGTTCAACTTCAGGCTCAGTGTTAAGCAGTGAATCTAAATGTACTTACATCTGATTTATTTTTATTTTTATTTCCATCCTGCCTTTCCTGGAAAGCCATGCTTATGTCTCTTCTCCTCCATGCTCCATCTCAGTGGTTCCCAACCTCTTGTCTTCCAGCTCTTTTGGACTTCAGTTCCCAGGAACACTAGCCAGTACAGCCCATGGTAAGTGATTCTGGGAGCTAAAGCTCAAAACATATGGAGAACCAGAGGTTGAGAATTCCTGCCCTTCACAACAACTCTATGAGAACATCCAGTTCAATGTCATCCCTCAAGTATCATGGCTCAGTGGAGACTAAAATGTGGATTTCCAAAATACCAGTCCAACATTCTAACACACTGCATCATCCTGGCTTTCAATTATGTGGCTGAGTTGTCACTTGTAGGACGTTTTGCTTCTCCTTTGAAAGAACTGACCCACTAATCTGCACCTCCAGTCAGCTTTCAGCAGCTACCTTTCCCACCCTCATCAGCAAAAGAATTCATAAAAAGCTGATGTCCAAGAGCTGACCACTCTCTCTGCCTAGTGAAAGATGCTGATGGGAGCAGGAGTCCACACGGGAAAAACTGTTGTAGTTGGCACTGTTTCAGCAGTAGCTTTGCATACAGGAATGCACTTTCTCCCAGAATTTGGAAATACTACTTTTTGGACTACAACTGCTAGATTGTAGCTTGGAGGAAGAGAAGAAGAGGCAGGCATCACTTCACCATGCCTAGACCCAGAAGCAGATGAAAGCTTCTCCATCCATCCTAACTGCTACTACCCTGGCCATGGAGGGAGAGAAGAAGAAGTAGTGCCTGCTGGACTTAATCCGCTCCCACGCCACCATCCTCTTTTCCTTTTGTGTCACATTGTAAGCCTAAAGGAAGGGAACTGTTTTGCTGTTCTTTTATGTCTAAATTGCCATATACAGTGATGGCATGATACAAATAAATGATAACAATAATAATAACAAATTTCCCCTGCCAGCATGGCCACAGAGTCTGATACTTTATTTTTAAAAAATAACATATTACTTTTATTCACTGTAATAAGGTCCTTCACAGTAGCCATTACTTTGTGAACAACATGCCAATGGCATGTTAATAATGTTTTCCTTTCTTACTGTTAAAAAAGCAAAACAAACTTGAAGAAGAAGAAAATCACTCTAAGTCCCCCCAATGATCCCCTGAAAACAGTGTTTCAAAAGTATTATAAGCTATATACATAAAAAACCCAGTAACATTGTTGCAGTTTATTATACTACTTCATGAAAATATCAAAATAATGTCCTGACTTGCTCCCAAAGTAATGGGTTAAGACCAATGGCTTCATTTGCATTGTGTCATGTCCAGGGTCTGGGCTAGACAAGTCAATGCCATGGCTCCGTTTCAGAGCCCGTTTTGCAAGCCTCTTTCTTTTCCTCATTAGATGGCAGATGGTGGGAGCATCTTATTTCCTGAAGGCTTTTACCGTCTTTCCTAAGGGGCCCAGTGGTACCTTAAAGACTTGGAAATTTCTTACACCAAAAACTTTTTGTTGACCAGAGTTACAGCTCATCTCATAATACATGTCTTTAAGGCACTCTTAGACCCCTTTGTTGTTTTTCCTGCAACAGAATAGCACAGCTACCCTTCTGGAATCTGGCCCTTGCCTACCGACTGCTAGCCTTTATCTCTCTTGTGCACTTAAGTAGTGCTTCTAAGCACTGGCTAGGGCGCAGCAAAAGGAGAGAAAAGGCAGGGAGCATTGCCTGAACAACATAATAATCAATCACACCTCCTTGAGCCAAAAGCTTTTATGCCATCATCCAGACAGTTATATTAAATATTTATGCAGAGTAAAAGACAATAGCTCCCTTTTTGCTCTTTGTTAGAGTTTTTTTTTCCTGGAAATAAGTTCTATTTGTGACAAATCTTAACAACTGAATGTCACTTTCCCTGTATTTGATGCCTTACTGTTATTTTCAATCAATTTCTTCTTTTATTTCTCATTTTATTTCATTCAGTTTTCTGCACCATACAATACTTTTCTGCATTTCCCCCTATTTAGTTGGCTAGTGGAAAACATATATATATGTGCGCACACGCAGGCGCACACACACACAATACATATTATATATGTCTGACTTTCCAAGCTCTCTACCGGACCACTGAACAATTAAAAAACAAAAAACAAAACCTTGGAAAATGCTGTTACTGATTCCCAGTTTTCAGGGAAGTTATTCGTATGCTGTACAAAGTCTTGATGACATCCTCTGAGTGTCATTGCAGAACTTTATATACAGCACAACCTTCACTACTGGTCACATAGATTGGGAAAGGAACTTGGAAGATACAACAAGGGGAAAGTGGCTGGCTAAAGAAACCACATGGAGGGAGAAGAAAAGAGAAATGGACCACCAATGGGATCAATACCCTCTAAATGTTTCATGGGAAATCTTGTTTAGAACATAGAGTATGCACAGTGTGGTCAATATATTGACCGTATTATGCCTATTTTTTTCTGTTAATTTTCACATACCTATAAGAAAAAGATGGCTTGAATACCCTAAAAGCACCAGATCCTGCTAATCTTGGAAGCTAAGCAAAATCTGCTTTGGTTAATACTTGGAAGGGAGATCACCATGATATACCAAGTGGTATAGGCTATATTTTAGAGGTAGGAAGTGGCAAAGCCACTTCTGAGTACTCCTTGCCTAAGAAAACCCTATGAAATTCATGGGGTTGCCATAAGTTGATAGGCAACTTGGAGGCACATGTGCACACACTGATCAGAAGTAAGTACAGTAGGAGTTACTCCCAGATAAGTGGGTATAGGATTGCAATGCAATCTGTTTTTATATTTTTCCCCTCTATTTTTTCTCTTCTCTTTCTCTTCTCTTTCTCATTTGAAACACACATTTCCAAAAATGCCTTCAACATCTTATTTTTTAATATAGCAAATGCTTCATGGATGGGATGAATTACTACAATTTTTTTGCTATTGTTCTATCTTAATTCACCCCAGGAAGAAAAGAAGTAGAGCATAGTACAGAGAAATGAGAGTATATTCTTCACATCCGAAGTTAAGTATCTCAAAAAATGAACATGTATGATATCTATCCTGATATATTATGGTGCTACACTATTATCTGCTCTTATTTATTACACTGTTGAACAACTGTCTGGAGAAACAATCCAGAAGCATTCATATCCAAGGGGAGTTGAGTTCAAGAGGATGCAAAGTGCTTCTTTAAAATATTACCCTAGGTTCTTTTTTAGCTGAGCAACTTTGACCAATCTACTGAAAATCATTGCCTACTGAAATACTTTTCAGTGAGAAAGATACCCCAAAAGAAGCCCAGAATTGCAAGACAGAATTTGACAAGAACAATAGTAAAAAGTTAATGAAATCTGATCATCTTAATGCCAGTGCAGCTTGCTGTTATGTTGTGCAAGTGAAAAGACAACCTCCTACCCATCTCTAGGATTCTGTATAGTTGGTAGGTAATTGCAAGCAGATGTTTGCTTTTAACCAGCAGTGTGATGGTTCTTTGTCTGAGCTGGCACAGTAATCTTCCCCAACATGGTGCCTACCACATACTTGGATTCCAACTTCCCCCAGTGTTAGTTGGAGCTAATGGAATCCAAAATACCTTGAGAGCACCAGGTTGTATGGTTTCTTTATGATGTTCCAATCACTGAATACTGCAGTCTGTCTGTTATATTCAAGGGAAGCCCCATGTAGAGTGCACCACAGTAGTTTAAACAGGAAGACTACTCTGGGAAGGTTTCCCTTACCCAAGAAAGATTATAGCTGGCAAAACAGGACTCCAAACTGCCAGTATCCACTTGTGCCTTCACAGAGGTAAAGTACTCTGTGGAAAAAAAGAGGACCCAAATAATTATCGCCCAGTCAGCCTGACATCAGTACCCGGAAAGATCCTGGAGCAGATCATTAAGCAGTCAGTTTCTAATCATTTAGAAAACAACGCGGTAATCACAAAAAGTCAACATGGATTTCTCAAAAATAAGTCATGCCAGACTAATCTTATCTCTTTTTATGATAGAGTTACTAGCTTGATAGATGAAGGGAATGCTGTGGATGTAGCATATCTCGATTTGAGTAAGGCCTTTGACAAAGTTCCCCATGACATTCTTGCAACGAAGCTAGTAAAATGTGGGCTGGACAGGGCTACTGTTACTTGGATTTGTAATTGGTTGACTGACCGAACCCAAAGGGTGATCACGAATGGCTGCTTTTCATCCTGGAGAGAAGTGACTAGCGGGGTGCCACAGGGTTCTGTCCTAGGCCCAGTGCTGTTCAATATTTTTATCAATGACTTGGATGAAGGAATAGAGGGCATGCTCATCAAATTTGCAGATGACACCAAATTGGGAGGGGTTGCTAATACGCCAGAGTACAGGATCAAAATTCAAAATGACCTGGATAGATTGGAGAGCTGGGCCAGGGCGAACAAAATGAAATTCAACAGAGAGAAATGTAAGGTCCTACACTTAGGCAGAAATAATGGAATACAGAAATATAGGATGGGGGACACGTGGCTGGATAGCAGTACATGTGAAAGGGATCTAGGAGTCTTCATAGACCACAAGCTGAACATGAGTCAGCAGTGTGATGCGGCAGCCAAGAAAGCCAATGCAATTCTTGGTTGCATCAATAGGAGTATGGTGTCTAGATCGAGGGAGGTACTGGTACCACTCTACTCTGCTTTGGTTAGACCCCATCTTGAATACTGTGTCCAGTTCTGGGCACCCCAATTTAAGAAGGATATTGACAAGCTGGAGCAAGTCCAGAGGAGGGCGACCAAAATGGTGAGAGGCCTGGAAGCCATGCCCTATGAGGATAGACTTAGAGAGCTGGGTATGTTTAGTCTGCAGAAGAGGAGGTTAAGAGGGGACATGATAGCCATGTTTAAATATTTGAAGGGATGCCACATAGAGGAGGGAGAAGGCTTGTTTTCTGCTGCTCCAGAGACCAGGACAAGGAGCAATGGATTCAAGCTGCAGGAAAGGAGATTCCACCTGAACCTCAGGAAGAACTTCCTGACAGTCAGGGCTGTCCGGCAGTGGAATCTGTTGCCTCGGAGTGTAGTGGAGTCTCCTTCCTTGGAGGTTTTTAAGCAGAGGCTTGATGGCCATCTGTCGGGATTGATTTGAGGGTGTTCCTGCATGGCAGGGGATTGGACTGGATGGCCTGTGTGGTCTCTTCCAACTCTGAATTTCTATGATTCTACTCTGGTCTATGCCACTGCTTCTTCAAGGGGTGTAAAACCACATCTAGGGCAGATGACTTACCCAGTTCCTGTACCTGGGAACCTCCAACCCCAGAGCCTCCATTTTGTCATGATTCAATTTATTAGCCCTCATCCAATTCATTACAGCATCCATACACTGAATCAGTATCTGCAAGGCCTCATCTTTTAGATTTTGGAACTTTGCCCTCTATGTATTAACACAACTATCTGTACATTTCATAGTTGTTGCTTCTGCTGTATGCCTTCAAGTCATTTCCAACTTCTGGCAACCCTAAGACAAATCTACCATGGGGTTTTCTGGGGTAGAGAGTGTATGATGCACCCAAGATCACCAAGTGGGTTTCCATGGCCAACTGAGGAATTGAACCCTGGTTTCCAGGGTCATAGTCCAACGCTCAAACCACTACACTACAAAGCACACAAAAATTAATCCAGGTTCTTATACAACACAGTCTAGTTTTTGAACAAGATTTTTCCAAAGAAGTAGTCTAAAAGAAATGCAGAAAAAGAGCCAATGTTGCTAGATTAGCATTTAAATCTGTTTAAATAATAAATTAATAGTTGCAAAAATTGTTTAAGAATACCATAGGCTTAAAACAGCTGAATGCACCCTCTTATAGTTTTTCAAAGCCTCTTCTGCAATCATGTCTCTATACAACCTTATTTTTATTTTTCAAAATGCTTATACCATTTTTCTTAACCTAAAACCTGCATGAATTAAACTGAAATATGCTCCACACAGCCATAGACTATAAGATCCTCTAGACAGTGTTATATTTAATTACAGAATTGAGTCTTCAGCTGGAATCTCATTTTCAGATTATTTCAAAATAACACTAGTTTGTCTGCAGCTATTTTTCACAAAGTTTCTTTTTTTAAAAAAAGGTCTTTATTCTGAATTCTGTTACAGACTGACCTGTGCCCATTAAATAGATTTCTGTCTCCAATCTGCCAGATAGATTTATAAGCCAATATAAGAGAAGAAGCAATGAGAAACTATTGGCTCTCATGTACCTGCCTCAACACTAACATTTTGCAATGTTGTTCTTCATCCCAGATATTTCTTACATGGTCATTATGGTCATGCTGAAACAGATGCTTAATCTTCTTGGCTGATCTGGTCATCCTTCAAGTATGACTGACCAGTGCTAGAACAGCAAATATGGTCTCTGAGTTTATTTACCCCAG
Organism: Ctenosaura bakeri; assembly: GCA_948474755.1. Lineage (NCBI taxonomy): Eukaryota > Metazoa > Chordata > Lepidosauria > Squamata > Iguanidae > Ctenosaura > Ctenosaura bakeri. The sequence continues at coordinate 160,292 of CAOLHI010002469.1, read as the reverse complement.
AGTCCTTTCACACTCTGCAGTTATAACACATTAACTGCCATGGTTCCATCCTATAGAATTCTGGGTTTGGAGTTGCAGAAGCCATCTAGAATTCTAAACTAGTGCCTCACCAAACTATAAAACCCAGGATTGTTCTGGAAGTTGTCATGGCAGTTAAAGTGGAATCATAGTACTATAACTGTGTAGTGCAAAAAGGGCCCTGGTAAAACCAACAATCAGAGCCTCCTTCCAGCTCATACTGGCTTTTTAAGAGCTCAGAAGAACTTAATTTCCCTCTTCCGCATTACATCTGTCCTACTTGTCCGTATTAATATTTTTCTGCACTTTCTAAATCTTATAAAATACTGGACTTGCAGTTAGATTTTGTAGTGGTACACTGAACCTACTCTTTGCCTCTCTTCTTTTTGGGTGTGGTTTATATAGCCCTTTCATTCTCTGATTTTAAAGAACATCCCAGTTTTTAAAGAAAAAGTCAGAAGCTTTCTTATTTTGCACAATCTTCCTTACCTATATCTTTCAACTTTTACTTGTTACTTGGAAAGGCTAACAGTGTATTTCTCTTTCACCTCATGACTTGACCACAAAAACACCTTTTAAAATTTATATGAGTGCTCACAGTTGTCCTGTGTTAGGCAGTGCAAAGATAGAAATGCTAGAAGTCAGCAAGGCTCAGGATTGGACAAACTACAATCTTTCCTATATTGCTGGACTGCAACTCCCAGTAGTCCATGTGAGGAATTCTGAGAGCTTCAGTCCAATAACATCTGGGGAGCTGCATTTTGCCTACCTCTGACCAAATACAAGATCAGGGGACAGTCCAGGGTATGAGGATAGGATCTTTCAGAAAACCAGTGGACACATATCTGGGAGTTGGACAACAGACATTGTTCTAGCAAGACTGTGTTGGAACTCAAGGGCTTTAAGCCTGCGCATACAGAGCTTTGTCCAGGGCATGGTTGTGGGTCATAAGAATAATCTGAGTACAGGTCTACTCATAAGCAAAGTTTTATTCACGCACAACCATTACCCATGGAAAGTCTTGTTTCTGAGGTAGGCACTTCTGCATCTGTATCTTAAGGTGTCTACATCCCCTTAAACAATTCCATAGCTCAGTTTAGAAACAGAAGGAGATATTTTCACCTCTCAAGTGGAATGCTTAAAGGTTGCTTAGCTTACAGTGATTGAAGTGACCCTCCAAAGTGTATTCTTCCAAAGTTGGTGCAACAACTACAACTTCTGTTAATTTGTGAAGTCATAACGAAACAAAAGGCCTTTAATGGATTGAGACCACAAGGGAAGAGATTAACCTTCCTCCAGCCATGCTGCTTCTATTGTAAATATTACATGGTTTATGTCCAACTCATTTGACAAACCAGATCTCTCCATATGAGCCTCCATAGGCCCTGAGATCCTTGGGAGAGACCTCCTCTTAGGCCATTTCCACACTACACTGTTATAGTGCTATTACTCCACTTTCAACATCCTGTGGAATTCTGGGGTTTGTAGTGTACTGAAGCCAACAAGCTCTCTGGCTGAGAATTCTAAAGACCTCTCCTAAACTTCAAAACCCCCAGGATTCCACAGGTTGTTGAAAGTGGAATAATAGCACTATAACAGTGTAGTGTGGAAATGGTCCTAGTTTCACCAGCTTTGCAGCTGTATGTGTTAATTGTATTATATTAATTTGTAAGCCAGTTTTAAGTTCCTGTTTGGGGGAAAAGACAAAGTATAAATTAAGATAATAAATAATACTAATACTAATACTAATAATAATAATAATACCAATAATAGACTGCTAACAATATATAAACTGCGAACCAACAAAAACTACTGCTCTGGTAACTGAAATCAGTAGTTGTTATGTGGTAGTGGGTCAGTCTAGATGACCTCTGGGTGTGAGGGAAAAGCAATTAATTTTCTCTGCAGTTGAAGTCCCTCTGTGTTTGAAAGGAATACAATGAAACCTTGTATAATGGAATGTTATCGGTTTGGCTCGGCTCGCTAACCTTTGGCTTCGCTACAGAAGATTTGCAACATATGTAGACACTGGTGGGAACCTACGTACAACAGATCTGTTTTCTTTCTTGTTCTGTTTCCTTTTCTTGAGCATGTGATGATTGTACTGGAAAAATGTGTAAACCGCTGTGAATATGAAGAGGCGGGGCTCAGACTTTTGGGAATGATCCCACTGAGACATTGTGCACAATAAACAATTTTCCTTAATCCGTGGGTCTCTACCTCTGATCTATAACAGTTAGGCCATTTCCACACTACAGTGTTAAAGTGCTGCTATTCCACTATCAACCTCCTATTGAATTCTGGGGTTTGTAGTTTAGGGAAGGGCACTTCAAATTCTCAGCCAAAGAGCTCTTTGGTCTCAGTAAACTACAAACCCCAGAATTCCACAGGGCATTGAAAGTGGAATAGCAGCAGTTTAACACTGTAGTGCGGAAATGGCCTTAGTTTTAATTGAACAATCAGGAAAATGGGCTGGTAGGCCTGGACTGGACAGCCAGTGCCTTTTCACATTTATAAATCTTTGTATTTTTATCCTCAATTTTTGTATTGCAATTTTTGTAATAAATGCTTTATTTTAGTATACATAAATTCAACTTTCTGTTACTTCTAGGAAAACAGTGGGGAATCTGTCCCCCCCCGCCCCAGACATTACTGAATTCTCATCAACATTTACCATTGGCCATGTAGGCTGATTCTGCATCCAAAAACATATCTGGAGGGCCATACCTTCTGCAACCTAAATAAATTTGCCTCTTCCAGGTTCATCCCTATCCATTTTAGTTCAAATGCTAATGGCTTACAGGCATCAGGCAACCTGTTGCCATTCACAGATGTGTTAGATTACAAGTATCATAAGCCCACATTAAACAGCGGGCAGTGATTGTAGGAACTGTAGTCCAAAACATCTTCATGTCTACGTCAGAAGATGCTAGATGGCATATATGGCAAGATCCTTTATTAAAATATAAAAGAATGATCTTTACAAGTTTGGTTGCTCAAGCTACCTGAAATCTTTACCACAAGCTCAGAACAAACATCCTCCTCTATCACAGCAAGTATTGCATCAGATGTCAGTACCAGTTTCTCTTTTCAAACAGAATAAAAGAGAAGGAACAGAATGGGGTCACTAGATAAATTTGTTTTCAGCTATGTTTGGGCATTTATTTTCCAATAGCAACAATGCTATTACCCCTAACCAGCTTTACAAAAACTATATTCAGGCTCATTCAGCATCAGTCAGGTTCATTCTTTGTTTTCTAGAGACAGGGAATTTACCATCACCACTACCTCTTATTTCCCTTTTGTAATGCTAGAAGAATTATTCCATTATTCATCTGGATCCAACAGTGATGAAGACGTAATACAGGGGCAGACAATTTTGCTAGGCTTGGGGATCAAATGTTTATCCATCAGAGGCCACACCAGAAATGGCAAACACACTACTCCTAGAGGCAGAAGTAGGTGGCTGGCGCGCTCCCTGGAGGAAGGAGAGCCCAAAGAATGCAGCCCACCTGCCAGCCGGGGCTCACTCCCTGCTATGCTATGGCATTTTAATAGGGAGTTATTTTGCAATCTTTTTATATGCCCCTACTAAAAATGGTATAGGAGAGCAGTGGATATAGCAGGCCCTCCTAGTCAGCTACTTCTGTCTTGCAAAGGAACTCCACCTCCTCAAAGGCAGAAGCAAGTGGCTGATGTGCTCCCCACTTTGAATCTGTGGTGAGTTGAATCGGCAGATCAGGAGGCCGTGCGTACAGTGGACCTACTGTATTTATCAATAAAGCACACACTACAGGAGATAAGAGATTCTAGGAGGAGTGCTACAGAATGGGATTATGAGTTATCCTTAGTAATGCACATTGATACTGTACTGCTCCCTGAACAACCAGAAGTCGTGGGTACTGCCAGGTTTTCGTTTCCTTTGAATGGGAGAGCACAGTAGAGTCTCACAGTCAAGGTCAGCACATCATCACAAGGTCTTTTTGGTGGCTGCTCCCAAGCTCTGTAATTCTTTCCCTAGAGAAGTTAAGCTGACTCCCTCCTTGTTGTCCTTCTGTCCTTTTTAGCAAGCTTTTGGGAACTGTTTAGCATGAAAAGGCTTTTGACTAAAAATGTCCTTTTAACTGATATGTTTTATATTGTTCTTATATTATAGTATACTTCCGTTGACAGCCAGTGTGGTACAGTGGTTTGAACACTGAACTACAACCCTGGAGACCAGAGTTTGAATCCTTACTCAGCCATGAAAACCCACTGGATGACGGTGGGCAAGTCACACTCTTTCAACCTCAAGGAAAGGCTAAGACAAACCCCTTCTGAACAAATTTTGCCAAGAAAACCTTGTGATGGGGTTGCCTTAGGGTCTCAGTAAGTCGAAAATGATTTGAAGGCACATAACAACAAATGCCTCCAATAATTAAATTGATGGTGTTTCTGGAAATTATCTCTTGAACAGAAAACATTTTATTTAAAACTAAAAAAATATGCAGGTAAGGGCAGGTAAGTCTTAGATAAGTCAAGAAAAACTATCTGAATCTTCTAGAGACCACTTGAAAGCTTTTTCCAAAATCCATCCAGGGATTACTGTTTTTCTTTCACCAGCCTTCAGATTCCTTATAAATTTCATTTTGGTTGCAAAGCTTTTAGATCTATGTTTTTCTAACATGCTGGTAAAGCAGGTTTATCTGCTCTCTCTTTTACATTCTGTGCTGCTGTTCACACATGCTTGGTAGGGGATTCTAGAGGCCGCTGCTGTACACCTTGGCTGCTGTAGGCAGGCACACACAGCCAAAGTAGGATCAACTGAAGTAGAATCCCATCCTTTCCCAGCTCAAGCTTTATTGCATTGCTTGCTACACGCATAATGCTGCAACTTGACACTGACAGCATGTGTTTCTCTGTCCTCCTTTCACCATTCTCCCAATGCCAGTGTGGCTAAGAAACATCCAGCCAGTCAGAGGATGTAAAAGAAAATGGGGCTGGGCAGGCATAAAAAAACTTTGTAAAGAGGAAATTCTTCATGCCTATATAGACAGCTGAATTATATTTCAATTATAATGTTTTATGTATTTTTACTCATATGTGCTTTTGTCTGTAGCTGTTTTAATTTTTGTAATCTACTTTGAGTCCCAGAAAAAGCAAAGAGATGGGAAATCATAAAAATAAATAATACATTAATCTGGCTCAGGCAGGAGATTTCAGGTGTCATAAAGGGTAAAGCAAATCAGGAGGAGGGACGCTTTTGAGATTTTCCATTTCATGTGTCAAAATAATCTGGCTGGCTTAAAGCACTACAGTTGGTCCTCCACTTTCAGGGGTTCAACACTTGTAGATTTGATTCTTTCTGGGTAACTTTATTTTATTTAGTTAGTTTAAAAAAGTCTTTCTGTATCTGCCCCCCAAAAATATGTTCTCTCTAAATCATCCAGCACACTTCTATGGTCTACTTCTGCCAGAAATGGAATGCAGAGTTGCACTGGAGGACCTAAAGATTCCTAAAGAGAACACTTCTCTAGGTATTGCTAGGTCTTCCGGCGTGACTTTATGGCCTACTTCCAAAGGAAACTGACCATAAAGTTGTGCTGGAGGACCTAGAGATTTCTAGAGAAGTGTTCTCAGGTTAAAAAAAACATAAGATTGTGATTTTTAGTTTTATTCGCGGCTTTCCCCCTTTCCTGGGGGTCTTGTTTCCCTAACCCCCATGGAAGTGGAAGTCTGACTGTATATCTCTTAGAATTAGGTGGGTGAATGGGAGGTGCTTGTTGCTCTTTGCCTTGGGCAGCAAAATGCCTTGGCCCTGGCCATCTTTGTAATCACTTACGGTAACTTACAAAAATTCCAGAAAAGGATGGATGGACCCAGAAATTTCCTGTGTTATATTTTTACTGAAATCTTACAGAAAATTCAAATCTGAAGTAAATAGAAGAGGAAAGGTATTGAAGGGTCAGATTCTACTGGGGATGGGTCTCTTGAAAAACTCAAGCTTCTTCAAAAGAAGATGACTAAAGGGGTTGCTGTCACACTTATGTCTTAATTGTGGTCTTCCCTCAGGCAGCTGCTTGGCTACTGTGGAACAAAATAAGTCTATTAAGTCAGTGTGTGTGTCTGTCTGTGTATGCACCATTAATTTGCCTGTCTATTTAAGGCAACCCCATGAATTTCATAGGGTTTTTTTAACAGGCAAGGAATACTCAGAGATGGTTTTGCCAGTTCTTCCTCTGAAACATAGCCTACAACACCTGGTATCCATTGGCAGTCTTCCATCCAACTACTAACCAGGGCTGACCCTGCTTACCTTCCAAGATCCAGCCTGATCTGGAGCCTTCAGGATATTTAGGTCCAGGAGTTTGTTCATATTAGGCATGATCCTTCTTACGACGGGAAGATCTTGAACTATTCCAAGAGCAGCCTTGCCAAGGTTTACAGCCAGGGTAGGCAACTGTGGGTGTGTCAGGGGGCAATTTTCCTCCGGACTTCCCACAAGCCACACAACGCCACACAGCAAGGCCAAATACCACCATTTTCCTCTGCAGTCTCTCTCAAAAATGGCAACAGGAAGTGACACTCTATGACTTCCTTTCACCATTTAGAGAGGGGTTGCAAAGATATATGAAGGAATTTTGGGAGATAAAACAGGGTTCCTGGGTGCCTGTGGCAGTGGAATGGGGGTGTTTTCCATGCTTGCACATGTTTGGCAGGCTTACTGTATGATTTGGGGGCAAAACTGTCTGAAAATGACTGAGGCACAAAGGGTCACAAAGTGGGAATCAGGGGCCACATGTGGTCTGAAGGCCACACTATGCTCACCCCTTGCTTATAATTCAGAGGTGCAACACATGCTTTGCATGCAGAGAGGCCTTGAGGAAATCCCTGGCATTTGTTTAACGAATTTTAGTTTGCTCTGATGCCCAAAAAAACTTTCAGAATCCCTTAAACAAGATCAGTAATGTACAGGACATGATACAAAAGGAAAAAGGAAAGAGGAGGGGAGAGGACATCAAGCCCTCTCAGCTATCACTTCTCAACATCATAATGTTAGCATGAATAATGACAAGCTGAAAAGGAAACTGTTCAAGAGTAATGGCCAAACAGAACTGGTCTGTCAGCGCTGCTCATGGAATAGGCCTATCTATTTCTTTGGTATTGTTTGATATAGGATAAACCTGAATTTTTATGTATTAGAAGAACCTGGGAACATTATTTTTGGACTACAGCATCCAGAATCCCCCAGCCCCCACAGCCAACCTGGGAGTTGTAATCCTGAAACGGAACAATGCTAAGTTTTGGTAACAAGTAAAAATATCAACAGCAATAGTTGCTGGTTTTGCTGTGGAGAAAAGGTTAGCCAGCTGAATTTACAAAACCCCAATCTTCATCCAGTCTACACTGGGAGGAAGATGAACAAAGCTGATTGTTGAAACAGGACCTAAGTCAGAACCTAAAAGAGAACTATTATAAGCTTTTTCATAGATGGTACATGACACCAGAAAAATTAAAGAAGATATATAATACGGGAACAGGTCAGTGTTGGAAATGTCAGGAGAATGTTGGAACACTATTTCATATGTGGTGGTCATGTCCTAAGGCTAAAAAATATTGGATTGATATATATAATATGATATGTAAAATATTGAGGGTTCAAATTGATAAGAAACCTGAACTGTACTTATTAAATATGACACATGTGTTAGATGGAACTGTTGCAAAGAAATATTGGTGAATAATGCTGTATAAGATTACGACAGCCCGTATTGAATATGTAAGGCTATGGAAAACTGAGCAGATACCTACAATAGAGCAATGGTGGGCAACTTTTATTGAAAATCGGAATGCAGATATAGTCTCTCAGAGATTAAAAGGAAAATCAGATGATGACATTAACAAAGAATAGCAAATTGTTCTGGAAATGGGTTGGGTGATGACAGGTAATAATTCTTAATTCATGGTAGCATGAGTAGTTAGAAGTAAAAATCAGTGGAATATCATGGAACATGTAAAGTAGGGTCGAAGAGCAGGATCTATCTTGTATGTTAACAAATGCAATGTGATGCATAATGCTGATATGTCAATGAAATAACATTATTGAAATCCAGAGAGGAGTGGAAGATAGCGATAATAGTTCGGTAAAATGTACAATGAGAAATGTTGTTTTATACAATGTAATCGCAATAAAATGAATTAAAAAGAATAAAGAAACAGGATCTAAGTCAGGAACTCCCCTATAAAATCATCCAATTTTTAAACTTGCCAGCAGCCTTTTTAAAAATATTAATTTCAGAAAAACAAGCCCCAAGGGAAGAAGATGGGGGGGGGTCAAAATTTGACTATAGGCCATGGATTCATAAGTTCATTTCAGTTCCTAACTCTCTTCCCAGTACTGAGAAGTTCACTGAAGAAATAAGACAAACACTTGGGTAATGTATTCCTTACATGCAGTTCTAATCCTCTTAAGCAGTAAGAGTAGGGCTGCACTCAGTGACCCTAATCCACTTTGTACAATTCTTGTTTTTGGCTCCATTGCCCTTGATGCATTGAAGAACGAAAAGCTTGTATCAAGAAACCTGTTGAATTCATACTGCTTCCCTTTGTGGTATAATGAAGTTGACTGTAGGCAACAAAAACTTATACTGAACCAAATTTGTGTCAAAGTAGCCACATGACTCCCTTCTTTTTCTACCACATTCCTTATTCCCACAGTGTGAAGGGTCGACTGTAATTTAAGCCAACGCCTTCAGTCCTCATGTGAAAACAATGCTGGGAGAACGCTCCTTAAATATACTTCCAAGCCTTTGTTTTTATTTTTGTATATCATACAGACAAGACAGTTTGATACAGATATGTATACAGATATGTATCAAACCAATAAAATTCTTGCAATCCTTTCCCAATGTCATGTCTTTTGCTACAACACTCAATACTGGATCTTATCAGAACATTGATTAAGCATCACTTGACAAGCTGAACAATTCTGAAATAGCCTGAACATCAGCAAATCTTTGTGTTTAAGAATATAAAGCCCATGTAGCACTATATATTTGTTTTCTACTGAGAAACTACAAATACTGTAAGAAGTCGCACACTGGCAGTTTCTAACAGCCCATGCCGACCTTTCTTTGTTCTTGAAGAATGCAAGGAGGATGAAGTGGAGTCACTGATTTACAGTCTTATTCGTTGCATTAAATTGTTTTCATATGAGTTTTTTTTTTCATCTTGTCTTTAAACAGTTCCAACTCCCCTTCTGTTAACTCTTTCCACATTTTTAATCATCTGTGTCACCTGTTTTGCCTTATCTTTCGTAAGATAAAGGGGGTACAGCTGAACACAGTAAGGAAACATCCCTGCTCATATATATATATATATATATATATATATATTTTCCCAGTGCACACTTTCATCTCTTCATATTTCACTGGTCCTTTTGATTTTTTCTGGATGGTAAGAGGCTCCAGTTTACTAACATAACCAGGACTTTGGCTTCAGATATAAATGCATACAAATTTCTTGCATACAAAGTGAGCGTATACTTACAATCGTTCTGCTTCAAGGATGTCATCAATATGTAGAAAAGAATAGCAATAGCAACAGTATTTACATTTCTATATCGCTTTATAGCACCAAGCACTCTCTAAGCGGTTTACAATGTGTTAGCTAATTGCCCCCAACAAGCTGGGTACTCATTTTACTGACCTATGGAAAGATGGAAGGCTGAGTCAACCTGGAGCCCTGTAGGATCAAACTCACAACATTGTCCAATATTTCAGAAAGCAGTCCATTGGTTAAATATGCTGTATGCACAGGAGCCTACAAAAGAGGGGTAGGTCAAAGAGGGAGTCTTCCACTGATTCCACAGAAAAATGAATAGAATTTATTTTTGGATCATAGTACAGCTGTAACTTAATAAGAGATATCATTACACTCCCTTTACAGTATAATTGTCATTTTCTAAATTAATTTTGTAGTTATACATTTGGCATAAATACATAATAGAGGGGGAAATCACATGCTTCAAGTGCTGGCTTATGGAATATTCCATGCTAATGTGGGCTCCAACCACTTATATGCTACTGTTTCAGGTGTTTTTAGAATTGCTTAAATTTCTTTTTAAAAAGAGGCAGATAAAGGATTAGATTTTAAAAACAGTAACTGTAACAGCAACTAAATACTGAAGAACTTGAAACTATGGATCCACCTTGGATCCTACACAAGAAGAAAGGCATGAAAGAAATTAATTGAATAAATAAACAGTAATGAATTGCCTTTTAGAAGTAAATTTCCAAGGTCTGAAATAATGTATCTTCTTATGTCTATATCACAATACATTTTATTGTGTCACTGAATAGCCTATTTACAAACACACATACATAAGCTAAAAAGGAGGAAGGAAAAAGAGAAGTGTGGCAGTATCTTTAAGACTAGCTGTATAAATATGCTTTATATCTGAGGCCTTAATACCACCTAGTACTGCATCTGAAGAAGTGGGTTTATACAGATATGCATTTTTGCTTCTGTAAACTCTTCACTTCATAAAGGAAGAGTTAAACAATACTTTCAAGAAGACAACCTTCTCTAGAAAGAAATCTAGTTTTCATGAGTATCAATTCATCTACATGCATTTTTCTTCCATCCAGAGAACTCTCTGTATATTATGAAACAGCAAACCTTAGACTTTCAAAGCATGTTCACCTAACAGGAAGTCTCAACTAATTCCACCTCCCTGACAAGTTAAACCAGTATGGAACACATATTGGAAAACACACTAACATGCTACCTACATTTAAAGTGTATGTGCACATGTGCCTTCAAGTTGCCTGTTGACATATGGCAACCCCATGAATTTCCCAGGGTTTTCCTCAGGCAAGGAATACTCAGAAGTGTTTTGTCACTGCCTTCTCCTGATATAGCACCTGGTATTCCTTGGTGGTCCCTGCATCTACATACTAACCAGGGCTGACTCTCCTCACCTTCCAAGATCAAATGCCTTCACAGCAAGAGTGGCCAGATTAAAGTGTATGTTCTAAGTATGCTTTGTTGCTGTTATGTGGCATGAACTTTACTTTGACTTACAACAGCCCTGCAAATGAGATACCTCCAAGAAATCCTCTTATTAAATAGCCCCACTCAGGTCTTGCAAATTCAGGGTGGTGGTTTTCCTTACTGAATGAATCCATCTGCACTGCAGTCTTCCTCTTCTCCTACTGCCTGTGACACACCCCATCATTATCACCTTTTCCTGTGAGTCATGCCTTTTCCTGGTATGCTAGAACTCATAATAAAGATGTGGAGAACGTGTAACTCTGCAGGTATTACTTAGATGCAGTTTCCATCATCCTTCATCATTTGTTACACTGGTTAGACCTTATGGGAGCAACAGCCCAAAATCATCTGTAGGATTGAATCTTACCCATCCTGCCAAAATATGTGGTCCCCTGTGAAAGGATGAGACCAATTACAGAAGGAACTACATGTAAAGTTGCAGAAATTCTGGTGAACATGCCTGTATACCAGAAACAAATAGAATGCACGGCAATTTACAGCATGAGTATATGTCCCTTGGTCTATATGTTTCATAGAAATCAACATACAAATCTACTATTAAAATGTTTTGTTAATAATCAGTAGAGTTTCTTCTAATTCATATAAATATAAAGTAGTTCTCACTGTTATCTGATGTGTATAGAACAGGGAAATAGCCTCACTGGAGGAAAACTCTATTACAGTGCACCCTCTTTTGGCATGACCTCCACACATATGAATCTGAGGTCACACAAAGCATTGCTTCCATTGCAATCAATGGAAGCAGTAGGCACATGCCCAAATGCATGAATGCTGCGTTCATTGACTACAGTGGCACAAGTGACATCACTTGCACTGTACTTTAGATTTCACTGTACTTTAGAGGCTTTAGAGTACTTTAGTTTACTGAACTTTCTCCTGTATACAAAATTGCCATGTAAGATGTGCTACGCTGTCAGCTGCACTTTTTCCAGGGTTGCACAGTCTAAGGTTCCAGTGCCTTATTTCCTTTGCCACCCCTGCACCCACACCTTTTTCCTAAACCAGTGTACGTATGCCTGTGCAGAGCATCAAGACTCCAGCTTTAGTCTCCAAAAAGAGTGAAACGCAAACAGTTCAAAATAAGCCAATGGTGCACTGAATAGGGAATGCAGAAGCAGAGGTTATAAAGCAGAATCATGGAACTGGAAAGGACTGCAGAGTTCATCTAGTTCAGTCCCTTGTCATACAAGAATCCACAACTGCAGCTCTCCTGAAAGATGGCCATCCAACCTCTGTTTAAAGACCTTCAAAGAAAGAGAATCCACAATTCTTAAAGGAAATCTATTCCATTGCGAAACAGCTTTTACTGTCAGGAAGTTCTTTACTATATTTAGGTGGAATCTTTCTTTTTGAAATTTGAACCCATTGGTTCATGTTCTACCCTCCAGAAGAAATTAAGTTCACTTCACCGTTGACATGACAACCAACTAAAATATCTTACTAGAATCCCTGCTAGATAGTACTGATGAAAGTTGTAGGCCAAAACTGCAGGAGGGTTAAATTTTTACCATTTTTGTTGTGTAGCATTAGAAAGATGACACCACTACTTTTGCAAAATCAGATGTTCAATCTGAAGCCAGTGCATTTCATCACTCTGCATTTACTGGAATATTAGCTCTGGTACAAGAACAAGTTCAAGACTTACTGGAAGTCCACCTTGCAACACAACAGTGCAACATTTATATAACCTTTTAGACTGAAGCCCAGTTCTACTGAAACATTTAAGATTCATATTCCATTCCAGAGGAGTAGAATATTAAAAAGAGCAAAGCAATAACATGTTCAGAAAAAGCAGTAATAATATTTAAAGTAAACAATTGGTGTTGAGTTGCAGGGTATTTACTATTCCATTACACAAATATTGCCAAAGGAAAACAAGAAACTACATCCAGATGTTATGATATTACTTGCATAAATTTGATTTAAAGTATACTGCAATTTATCATTTATACCAATAATTTGGTACGAATGAAAAACAAAAAACAAAATTGCTTTTCAACCACATAAAAGTCATCCTCTCAACAAAGAAAAACCACAATACCAATATTCTTGTCATATGCAGTAGCCATGGAAACTAATTTGAGTAATCTTGCAACAACTCTTTTTGCTTAATTTAAAGGTCATTTAAACTTAAATGTCATTTTTGAAAAAACCTGTAAGCCTCTGGGCAGGGTTTGTTCTTTTTAACTTAATTATGTTACCAAACCTAGCCTTTGAGATTACTTCAAATTATATATATAAGATATAATAGAGAAAAGGCATTTGGCACTAGCAAAGATGAACAGTGCAAAGTTTCTTACATTTAAGTAGAAAACTGTACAGCTGCCAACCTAAAAATTGTACAGCTATGGATGCCTTTGAAAGCCTTTGAAAGCCTTCTCACAAAACTGGCCACTCTTGTGAAAATCTACCACTAACCCCTAGGTTTCCAATTGCTATGGAGCAGATTTTATAGAAGAAAATGATTCCGAAATAAAGCTATAAGTCTCTCAAAACCAGCTTAGCAAAAACTATAATGTGCTTTCACAACTATTCCTGCATTAAGTAGGAAATTCAAAAGAGATATCCCTTTTGGACAAAGTTAATCTTTGTGGTAAAGCTGTAAGGGAAAAGAAATATTAGAGGAGAACAAAATATTTGAGAAAAACAGTTCTACATGTACTGACAAATTAATCTGGTGACACAAGGGAATATCATTTTCAGCAGACAAAGGGAAATTCATTTATTGTTGCTGTTGTTGCACCCTATAACAAATTTCAAAGGAGGAAATGCTGCAATGCCAGACATTGTAACAGGATAAAGTAGGTTCCATTCCTATTTGAGAAGAAGAAGAAGAAGGGAAGGAGAAGGAGGAGGAGGAGGAGGAGGAGGAGGAGGAGGAGGGGGGAGGAGGAGGAGGGGGAGGAGGAGGAGGAGGAAGAGAGGGAGGCTGAAAATTTTAAAAGCTTGGAAAATTCTTGTAAAGTGCCAATCTGCAGGAATAAATGCCAGAGAATCTTTGAAGTCCACTAATACTAGAATAATTAAAGTCCTGTTATCCACAAAAGGCAAATAGCTTCCAAGATCAACTATGCAAGCAGTTGCTTTTTTAAAAAACAAAAATGGAATAACCTTCTGTACTGTCTACTGTCATTTTGGCTCTTGAGTGAAGAAGAGATTGCCAAAGGCACTGAGGCAAGAATCAATGAAGACTAAAACTGGCCAGAGGTATCTTGCACAGCTTTCCCAAGGTTTCTGAACCAGGCAATGACTTTCTCCCACTCCTTCCATAGGTCATACCCCACAGTTCAGCAGGTTAGACGCAAACCACACAAAGTTTCTGGAGGAATACAGTGGACTGCAGGGAGAAGAAAAACCCATTGTACACGGTTCTTATATAGCGCTGGATATTATCCTTAGAGTTCCCATGTATAGCAGGGCTGCAGTCTTGTGCTTAGAAACAAGTGCCAGGGAAGTCAGGCTCTGGTGAGGTGGAGCATTCCTGGCAGAGGCAGAATAAGGAGAAGTTGCTCATGAGAAATGGACAGTCAGGAACTACAAAGCTGAGGAAGAAAAAAAAAGGTAATGTAACATATAGTTGGTTGAAACAATTCGGAGTTCATGAAAACTAAACACAAGTGAGGTTGTTGACCAGTTGGCTGCACTGAAGACTCTCCTCCACTGTTGTGAGTTTTATAGCTGCCTGACCTTGACAGCCAGATGACTAGTTGCTTGATGTCTTGATGTCCTGCTTATGCACAAGATGGTGGCTCCGTCTCTGCTTCTGTTTGGCTTGTCTTTGTCACACTAAAGAGGTCTCTCCTCAACATCCTCCTGGCTGAAGTGGAGTCTCGTCATCCAGAGGGGTCTGCACTGTTTCCTGTTGACTGTTCAGGTTTGCAAGGGAAGCTTTCTTCTGGAGATGTAGGACCTTCCCATTCTGCCTCCTCTGTGGATTCCTCAGATACCACAGGATGAGTTCCAACAGGTGGGTAAGATCCAGCCCAGGAGTCATACAGAGTATCCCATGACTATCTCTGCAGCCTCCGGTTTTTCCAAATTCCACAGACCATCCTTCTTATAGCCAAAGAAGGATGAATCACTTCTCCTGAAAGTGCCCAGAAGTGGTGATTTACCTTTTAAATAAACTACAGAACATCATGAGCAGTTAACTGTTTTTTAATCCTGTTTTTCAAAACCAAAAATTGACTTCAAACCAGTTCTGGTTTTCATTGGCTTGAGGGCATTATTTGGTAAGTCCAGCTCCCAAAGGGTCCCAAAGCAGAAAACTGGATCCCAGTTGCCTGACCCTGATTTACACAGTAGAATGCCTTTACAAAACTAGCTGTCCTCATGAAAGCATTGTTACACATTTCACGCAACTATGATCGTCACTGTTAGGGAACAGAGGTTCAAAGCAAAGCTTGGAATAGTTACATTTATATTACTACAAGTCTCAGGATTCCCCAGTCACCATGCTGAAGGATTCTGTAGGACAAAAAGTAACCTCTTCCAAGTCCTAGTTCAGAGTTGTATATCCTGTTATCAATGAAATTTGTGGCAGAATGGAAATTCACACCACAGGTTCCTTGTTTTCAAGTTAAAACACCCTTGGCTCATTGGTTTTTATATACAGTATATGCAACCATGGAAATGTGTCAGCACAAGAGTTCTCTTTCTGATAGGAGCAATAATGCTGTAGTTTGTCTTCATTTTAAGTGTTTAAGTATTTCAGGGTAAACTTTCAAATAAGTTTTTAATCCACAGTTTTCAGGACACTTCAGCCTAAATGTTGCAGGCAATACACAAAGAAAACTTAATTCAGAGTTTATCAACTAGCCTCTTAATTAAAAAAGAACAAGAGGGGAGGGCACACTTTGTTGTCCAGCTATATAATCCAGATATTTTTATTGCTTATCATTTTATAGCACAAGGAGACACTGTTTGGAAGTTTCTTCTTCAGTATCAAAATGTGGTTGTCTCATTTTCTTTGGATGCATTTGCTTATATTTCAAACCAGGCCAACTTATTCTAGATTCCAGATGTGATGGATATCCACTAAAGCTACAGCTTAATTAAAACCCCTCACCCACATCTGTTTCCTTGCAAAATGGAAGTACTTCATCCTCAGAAGAACATCAGCACATTGACCAACAGCCCCAAACCACATGCTAATCCACAGGCATCTAGGAATGGATTGTCTCATCTGCTCCACACATGTAAAATTGCATTTATGGCCAGATATCTGGCTTTTACTTAGCTTTATGTATGCTTTACATTAAAGGCAGAAAATGCATATTATTCAAACAAGAGGCCAAATCTTCCCACCACTGGAGGGAGATATCATTTGTTATGTTCCTCCCAACTGTTATGACACCTTCCCACCTATGGGAGTTTTATAGACTTTTCTACCTTTTCAGGATAAAGACAGATGCAATTTAACGCAGACCTCAGAATATTATTTTCAAAAAGTAATTCATTTCCCACTGTTTCAAAATAAAAACATTAATGTTACTTGTGTTCATTTTTACTTGTTTTTTTTTAAAAAATATGAAACACCCAAAAATGCACATGCATATCCCAAGTGGTCCCCATCAATATTTTAGAATTAATGAGTAAAATGTTACACATCCCACTAAAAGGACGCAGCTCGAGTATCCAGTATTATGCTCTTGTTTTTTTTTTTTAATAAACCACCACTATATTTCATCACTCCAAAAGTATTATGTTACATCTAACATAATTACTTGTAACACGTTTATTCCACTCTGTGATTTGAAGACAGAATCCACAATTCTGGCAGCATATGTCAGAGAATAAGGCCACATTGTTCTCACCACCACCACACACCTACTCACCTGCTCACTGAAACAACACCTTCACATCCTCATCCTTCTCCATTCCTTAAAGATGTTACGCTGCTGAACACCTGAGACAGGAGAAGGCAGCAGCTTGAGAATGAAATGGTGGTGGAGCAGAGAGGGCCATGAACCTCTAAACTATGCTAAGTTCACTGAATGGCAAGAATCAAATGTTAATAGAAACCAAGGACCATTTCGCAGTACTTTTGTATATTATTATATCTGTCTTTAGCCTAATAAAATGGACTGATTTTTCAGCTAAGTACACATATCAGAGCCAATATGGTATAGTGATTTGAGCACTGGACTACAACTTTGGAGAAGTGGATTCAAATCTCTGCTTGGTCATGGAAAACTGGGTGACCTTGAATGAGTCGTGCTCTCTCAGCCACAGAGGAAACCAAACGCAACCTCCCTCCGAGCAAATCCTGCCAAGAAAACCCTGTGATAGGTTCACATTAGGGTTGCCATATGTTGGAAACAACTTGAAAGCACACAACAACAAAGAGCTATGCATACAGAGAACTCTTCTCTGTCTCTCTCACTTTATTATATCCCCCAAGTATAGTAAGAGGCATGCACAAAAAAAACAAAAAAAATGAAACTCCTCACTCTGGAGTGGTGCAGCTGAAGTGGACCCACACTGACTGCTAAGGCAAGAAATGGCCACCTTCCCCTTTCTGCTGCAAACAGCAGGGAGAGAGTGCATTGTTCAACAGGAGAGCATAGATTTCCATAAATCCATGAGATTTTCTGTACCAGAAAGAAAACAATGGGAAAGGCTATCTGTTGAGACTCAGGAAAGGAGCTGCCCATTAGCTTAGGCAGCAGCAAGACGGATGGATGAACAGTGTGTACAAGACCATGGATTCCAGAAGAGAAAGCATGAGGGGCTTAGTGTAACATATGAAACAGAGACTGTGGCCCTTTTTGCACACCACTCGCAACTCGCAATGGCCACAAGATCACCCATCGCGATCCTAAGGCGATCTTGTGGCAACCCATTGCAATCGTATATTAAATCATTGTCAGGTTTCTCCCAACAATGACATACGATTGCGCAGTCCTCCCGCCTCCCTCCCATACCTACATGTCACGCAGAATGGCAGGAAGCACAATGGCTGCACTTCCTCCCCTAGCGCAGCCTGAGAAACTGCTGTGCTGTGCTGCAGAAGGGAGAGGCAGAGTCATTGCACTTCCTCCCATCAAGCAGGCAGCCAGTGCAGAGAAGAGTGCTTCTGTCACACTCCCCTCCCAGGAGAGGCTTTCCCCAGATCCAACACAGAATGGATGCGGAAGCAGGTAAGCTGCAGAAAGGGCCTGCAGTTTAATCAAACAAACTAGCTTCATAAACCATGATTTTGCAAAGCTACCATCATAGCTAAATGAACTATTTAACCTGAGAGGTGGAGAAATGGGAGAGGATCAGGTTCCACTTAAGATGCAGTAGAAGTGGGGTATATCCGGTTCAGTCATTCCACTGCTTTCTCTGCGGAATTTTCTCTGTATGCTTCTGAACACACAGTATGAGGTATTCTTGAAACAACCATTCCTAGCAAAACTAGGGCCTAGATAACAAGTCAGTTTATGTATATTGAAATTAGTTGAATAGCTACAAGTGTGTATGTGTGTGTGTGTGTGTGTGCGCAAAATGCATATATATGCATATGCATTTTAGTCATATTCAAATTACTTGAATGTGCACGTGTGTGTTAAATGCATGTGTATGCATATTCATTTTCATCAGTAATATATATTCATCTCTCCTCTACAGCAGAGCTTTCCAAACTTTTCATGTTAGTGACCCACTTTTTAGACATGCATAATTTTCACGACACAGCAATTCAGTTTTACTAGCAAACAGGAGGTTAAACTAACTCCTTCTAGGAGATACAGACACATACATAAATTGTAATAACAAAATGTATGGAGACACAACATATCTCATGAAAACTTTTTATATGTTTTTAAAAATATATGATTTATAAATAATAACATACATTTCCAAAATTGTAGGCGACACACCTAGACACCTCAGGCGACACACTAACGTGTCACAGCACACCATTTGGAAAGCCCTGCTCTACAGCAGTGTTTTTTAAGCTGGGGTCCAGGAACCTTGGGAGTTTGCGGAGTCTTACTGCTGCACACCAGCGGCGGCGGCAGCAAGAGGGACATGGTAGCACAGCGGGGCACAAGTGCCAAAAATGGTCCTTTGGAAGCAGTTTGGGCATGTGCACACACTTACCATCATCTCCCTTTCATCAGGGATGCAGCAGCAGAGGGTGTGAGTGCCAAGGGACACTACAGCAGATGTGTACATAGTCAAATGAGTGAGCAGTTTTGACACCTGCACCCCCCTCCTGCCACATCCCTGACAAAAGGGACACTGTGGAAGGTGCATGCGCACATACCTGAACTATGACGCTGAGGAATGAAAAAGAGCGCCAATGTTGAATGCACAGTAAGATGGACCAGATACATGAGAACAGGTACGATGCACATGGATTGCCACTCAAAGTGATCCTGTACTTTTCAAAAGTTATAAATAAAGACAGCCTGTCTAGGGGACAGCCATCAACAGAACTGTTAGACCAGGCTTCTTAAAGCTGGCACACAGAAGCACACATACACACAAACACACAGATTTGGTTGACTTATTCTAGTTTTTTTTGTTTTTGTATCCCGCCTCTCCATATGGATCGAGGCGGCGAACAAGTTACAAATAGCATGTATTTCGAAACACTTCTATACATGCCCCCAACAAGCTGGGTACTCATTTTACCAACCTGCGAAAGGATGGAAGGCTGAGTCAACCTTGGAGCCGGGCAGGATCGAACTCACAACCTTGTGGCTTGAAGTACTGGCATTTAACCACTGCGCCACCAGGGCTCCTTGTATTGTAGTTACGACTTAACAACTGGATTTATGCCAAGGGTGATATAAAGTCAATTTGCATTACGACCAGGATCAAGAAGCAATATGCAAAATACCAGGACCATTGTATAGAATGCTGAAGGGGGTGGGGAACACAAGTCAAATATCCATTAATATATTTATATACTCACTGGTTTAACTCTACATCCAGGATGAATGACGATCCAAAAGCATCAACCTGGAAGCTGGCCCGGGCAATATGTGTGGACTGCAATGTTAAAAGAATTGAAATGTGTTAGTTAGCACTGAATCTATTACCAACGGGTTTTTTTTCCCCAAAAAGGCCTTGGGAAAGTTGCCTTTTTTCTTTTTTGGCCATTCTGGCTTGGAATATTAGGAGCTGTTGCCCAAAAAGGAACTTTTCCAAGCCCTGATTCTAAATATGCTAGAAAGAAAGTGTTCTTAGCATCAGCACAAATATACAGAAGCAGATTATTCTGCTCAATAATGTAGCTAATTTTTCATAGAACTAGGATCTGTAGAAATGCACCCTTAGTCAGACTGTATCAACTAGGACAAATCTTCTTTGTAAACCAATACTGATTTTACAGCAAACAATGCAAAGGACAGCTCTGAAACAACAGACTGAAATAACTACTTTACCAAGTATTATCGTATTTTTCAATACAGCATGTCATCTCATAACAACAAGAGTAACTACCCACTTTTACAATATTTTGATACGTTTCTGAAAGTAACTTTCCAAGCTCTGAAAAACAATATAGTAAATGCATCAAGACTGAGCATCAGCAGCACCCATGTTTTTCCCTGCCTGCTTGCTAGCTTCTTGGGCATCACTATGCTAAGCACTGATAGGAGGGAACTCCTAATTTTTTTTCAAAGCTCCCAATTTTTAGTTAGCATTCCTCCTTCTCCCTTCTGCTGTGGCATGGTAATTGGAATCTGAAAGACCATGTGGCTGTCTAGAGGGCATATTGTGTTCCCAGGGCACTGGCTATTTAGGAAGCATTCTTCTTAAAACAAGCAAAGATTGTAGTTCTTCATGGAAAATTCAATCTATCATAATTCTACAGAGGTACATGTGCTGATAATATGATGCCAGGAATATATTTAAGAGGAATATAAAGAAAGAAAAACAGCACACCAGGAAGTAAGAAGAGGGAACATGGATGCAGACCAATTTCAAAAGCCGCTGCACAGTGAAATAGCACTAGAAAGACTTTCTGGCTGACCCTCACAAATAAATTAGAGGGCAATTTGACCAGACGCTGCTGTCTTACTAAAAGGCTTATTACTGGAAGCCTGTTCAGAGTCCCTCAATGAATACATCCTGATTTTATTGAGGAAGGAGTCCATTGTGGCTTGCCAATTAGACCAAAGTTTGTTCTAGAACTGGCAGCTGAGAAGCACTGGCTGTTTGGGAAAAAGAATTTGAAGGGAAGAGCGAACCTTGAGAAAATTACTTTTTTGGACTACATCATTCAGAATCCCCTAGCCAGCACTGCAACTTGTACTATATGGATGCCATATTTTCTGACTGCCTAGCTCCTAGTGGCAGCATTTTATACCAGTTTCTAGAATGCTTTTATCCCCATACAGATTGCATTTCAGTGATCTAGACTTGAAGTCCCAAGGGTATGAATAACTGAGGCAAGACCTACCCTCTCCAGACAGAGCTGCATTTGGCATATCAACCTAACCAGAAAAATGCACTCCAGGTCACTGCCATAACTGGAATTAGTGGTGTGTCCAGGAAAATCTAAAAACCGCACATCTGGTCTTCAACAGGTAAAAGAGCTCTATTTAAGATAACCACTCCATTCTGCAAGGAAGTATTAACCATTTCCGAGGTCCCCCAAACCCCACAAATTGCCCATCCCTGCATTTCACAGTTGGCCTACCAGGTCCTTCTGCCTGTTGCTTCCTCCTTTGAAGCTGGTGCTTCTATGTTGCCTTTCCACCATGTACCTTTATAATCCATCAAGGACAGTAACTCAGATCACCCCATAACACTAATGACACATGATGTGAAGGAGAGCTTTTTCTTGATTGTCCCAAACCTACTTCCAGTCAATTTCACAAGTGGCTTCCATGTTTTCATTTTATAAAAGTGGGAGAAGTATCTCCCTCTCTGTGTTTCCTTTGCATTGCACGTGATTTCATAAATCTCCATCCCGCCAACCCGCTAGGCCAATGTTGGTCTTAAAAAGACCAAAATTCTCTTATTCCCTTTGCAGGGTAAGTGCTTCAAAACTGCTTAGTTTTAGTCACCCACTCCTTCACCAGATCTGCTACTGTGGTGACCACAGCTGTACACTATTAAGTTGTATCTGACAAAGGTTTTGTACTAGGAGCCCATGCCAAAGCTCATGCAAGAGGGGTGGCTGCCCATATAATTCCTAACAGCTGCCATCAGCTCTTAGTGCCTTTTCTGTACTGTTACAGAGTGTCTCCCATTCCTCAGGAAGAGCTCTTTGGGTGCAGGGGGGGTTCCCATGAGTAGTGGAATGCCAAAAATGTGTGGTCAAAGTGCATCCTGGCGAGGCCACATGAGGCCTTTCTACCCACCTTGTACCCAGGATCTCTCTTTTTTAAAATTTCTAAAGATCCCTCACCATTTCTAAGGTATTGAAGAAAACTTCATTATGTTCTTCTACAAGTTATTTTAAACTGGGGAGGGCCCAAAACAATTTAAATGGCTTTGTCCTCCCAACAGAGGAGCTCAGGAAGAACAGTAGGGAGTGCTTCTGCCTGCCTCCAATCACCTGCTGCCTGAGGCAGTTGCCTCATCTTACCTATGCCAGAGTTGGGCTCATAAGTTCAACAGCTCACCACTTGAAATTGAAATGAGGAAGGGAAGAAACCTCACAATCAGCCTCTGTATCAAAAGGCTCATTACGTGATGATAGCTGTCACATGGAGCTATTTAATTCCATGTGTGACTGGTCTTGTGATAAAACCACTGTAAAGTTAACTGCCGAATAATATCAATTGCACGCATAACTCACTCTGCACTTCTGCATTCATACCCACCTATTTTGACCTAGACAGTATTTTCTAGTAATGAAAAAACATCATAACTCACACCAAACAATGTGGTTCCCACCATAAGATTATCACCTAAAACAGCATTCACTAATATCACGTGAAAAAATTCCGGACAAGCAAGGTAACTTTTAAGTGAAGGATTCAACAAGGTCATGCTGAAGTAATCTAGAAGCTGTTCTCAGATACATCATTGCCACAGCTGCTTAGGGACTATTTGGTGGGAGGCCTTGGCCGGAGATCCTTTTCAAGTGCCTTCTAACAGAACAAAAGATGTAGATTAGAAGTGGGGGGGAGTCATTGGTTTAAGGGCATTTTCCACACTAGTATGTGCTTACATCTGTCTGCAATCGGAATGTAAAAACAATGATAACATATTTTTAAAAAAGAGAGAGAGATAATAACAAACACTTGAGCTCATTGTTCAGATATTCAAGAAATAAAACACAAACAAATTGAAAAGGAAAATCTCTTTAAGCTTTAGAAAAAAAGAGCAAAGCAGAATCCTTCTTTGGCCAGCTATTCTTTTATCTCACTGTCTAAATAAGACTGGAGTGGTGTCATGGTCTAAGCATTGGACTAAATTTCTGGTTAGACCAGAGTTCAAATTATACCTTCTTTGAATAAATCATGCCAAGAAAACACCAACATCAGGTCACCACAAGTCGTAAAGCATATATCAAAAATAAGAACATTAGAAATACAGTACACCCTCTGCTGGCGTGACCTCCGCACACAAAATAAGAGGTTCTCTTATCCAATTATTGTCAATGGATTCACCAGCTATGTGCCTGTGCCAGCCCAAATGCATACACATTGTGTCCATTGACAATAATGGAATAGAATACTTGTACTTTTTGTTTTAGGTGAGGGTTTCTGGAATGGAACCCCCACATATAGACAGTATGCACTGTAACTTCATCAAGCAGGCTTCTTGTTTCATGCCCAAAGACCTAGGATGGGGAGAACTGTGTTGGGATATTTATTTGCCACTTTCTTCCAGCACAGGACCTAAAGCAGCTCACAATAATTTAAAAACAAAGTACAGCTGAAAAAAACTATCAGTACAAATGTTTAAAAGAATTAAATGACAGTTCTGTTAAAAAGGCAAAGCTGTAACAGTTTTAAACATATTTTAAAAAAATAGAAGCACAACCCCCTCCATTCAATACTCTTTCTGCTACAAGGAGTTAGGAAGAAAGAAAAAGAAAAAAAGAAAAAGAAAGCAGAGAAGGAGTCAACTGAGCTTCCTGTGGAAGGAAGTTCCACAACCTGGGAGCAGCCAGCAAGAAGGCTTTCTTCCAAGTCCTCCCCAAACATGTCTGCAGAGGCAGAGAGAGCAAGAAAAAAGCCCTCTTCTGCAGATCTGAAAACTTGGACAGGCTTACATACGGAGACAAGATCTTTCAGACTGTCTGGCCTCTATCTTCTTCTGCTCATCAACTGTAGATTAGAGACTGTTTAAAGTTTGGGAATCTGTTGCTTGGAGCTGAAGTATGTTTTTCAACCCAAGAAGGTGTTGCTCTTTTATAGGTCATAACCAGAGCTTTGAATTCTGTCTGGATATGAACCAGTAGCCAGTGGAGCCATTTAACAAGGGAGTTTTATGATCCTTCTGTAACCAGCCCCAGTCAGCAGATGGACCACCACATTTTGGTCCTACTGAAGTTTCTGAACACCGTTTCCAAAGGCAGCTCCACACAGAGTCTTACAGTATTCCAAATGGGATACAATCAAAACATGTGCCACCATAGTGAAACAAAGATTTACTTTTCAAAAACTGTAATTATAACAATAAGTAAATACTTCCAGAAGAGTTGCCTAGGAAAAACAATCATAACTAATTATTCAAAGTAACTTTCCAAGCTTTAGAAAAATGCCCCAGTGAGTTTAATGCCTATAGGATTTGACACTGAAGCACAATGAAAATCTCTACCTTTTTGGGAGATCAAGATCTCTTCTTTTGTTAGCATCTCGGATGTCTTTAATTTTAGTCTTTTTTTCCCCATCACATATAAAATCTTGAATATTTTTTTGCCAATTTTTAAATATCATATTGTTGTATATAACTAGAATTGTTTACAGCAGGAAGAGTCTTAAGGTTTTGTTTTTTAGAGAATGGAAGACAATTAGAAGACTGGTATTAATATTGTTTACTGTTTATGTATGTGTGTTAATCTTTTATTAAAATAAAAAAAACAAAAAAAAGAAAATCTGTGCTTTTAGAAGTTTTTAGAAAAGACAAAATCACTCATTCTGTCTAAAATGCAATCCACATCTGCAGTAAACAAGGCAAACAGAAACCTATGTTGAATTCATGCTAACAAAAAATTACTAAATAAAGGAGGGACAAGGTGGATACCACAAGCAATGCTACAGAAGGACCCTCTTCTTGAATTCTCCATAAATTTTGAACAAGACCAGGCCAACACCCAAAAGCAACACAAATTATGTTACTCTCCTCAAGAGACCTCACCCTAGGGCAGAAAGATATCAGTTCAAGTACATTGAACTTAACAGAAAAAGGATTAAAAATTTATTCTCATAGAATGAATGACTCTCTGTAAAGTCAAACGTGCTTTAGAATGTTAAAAGACAGGTTGATCAAAATTTAACCAGTGTCATTGTTCGGTTTTGAGGACAAATAATTTCATCTATCTACTGTCATTCATTTTTACTTGCCCATTTGTTCCTGATGACTAGGGATGGTTAACCATGCATAAGCTGATTTATAAAATATCACCAGGGTCCTTTTCGCATTAAGTCTTCTCGCGCGAGCGGGGGAGGGCGGCTCGCGCAAGAAGCCTTCTCCGGGAGGCTGCCGCTTCCCCCTCCTTCCTTCCGCAGGCGAAGGAACGAGCGGGGAAATGGCAGCCTCCCGGAGGCGGAGGCGGCTCGCGCATCCGTCCATTCCCCCCCGCGCACGCGAGAAAGGCGCTCGTCCCGTCCCCCCACGCACGCGCGAAGCAGGACGTGTCGCGTCCATCGCGCTAGCGCCCCGCCCCTTCCTTCCACAGGGGCGGAGGGAAGGAAGCGCGACCCGGCCGGCTCCCGGACGCTCCGCACGAGAGGTAAGTGCGCGCAGGCGCCGGGAGCGTTGCGCAAGCGCAGGTGATTTTTGCTTGGAAGCGAAAATCAAAAAACCCGCGCTCGCGCCGCTTCAGCCCCGTGAGCCCGGTGGAAGTGGGAGTGCGTCGTGCGGAGTGACGCTCCCACTCCCGCGAGGCTCACGGGGCTGTCGCGCGAGAAAAGGCCCGTGCAAAAAGGGCCCAGGTCTGGATGCAGAGTCACTCACAGGTTCATAGTATTGCCAATAGATCCTTTTACACTGGTAACACTTTACAGTGTTTACAGTAACTGCTTTGAGATTTGTGCAACTGACAAACATTACTGCTGTTGTTGTTATTGTCATCCTTGTCATCTTCACCATCTCTTGGATTCACAGTCTTCCAGGTGTTAAGAGAGTAGAGTTCTGGACAATCAGTGATTTAGATTCTACCCAAGAATCTAGAAATCTGTGAAGTATTATTGGATACTGTGGCACATTCCAATTAGGGCCACAATAATCCCATTACAGGAAGTAACACTGGCCATTTCTGCACTATATTGTTACAATGTCATTATTCCACTTTCAACATCCTGTGGAATTCTGGGGTTTGTAGTTTACTGAGGACAAATTGCTCTCTGGCTGAGCAATCTAAATGCCCCTCCCTAAACTGCAAGCCCCAGGATTCCATGAGTGCCTTAGTCTTCAAGTCTGCTGTCCCCTGGGATCACCACATGTATAATCCAAACATTTATTTTTTCTCAATCATAGTATATTATTTTCCAATTGTTTAACAGTTTGAATCTTTAAATCCCACAAGGATTTTACTTCAAGAAATAAGTAACAAGGAAAGAAAAATTCTTTATAACTACTACTACTACTTCCTCCTCCTCTTCCTCTCCTTCTTGGCGGTAGTGAGATGTATAAAGTTCATTGTTATCAACGGAAATGGCAGGAGTGGGGAAGTCATAGTCCTCCAGATAATTATTGGACTCCTGCTCCCATTTGCACAGACCACTGGGCAGTATGACTAATGGTCAGAAATTTTTGAAAGCAAGACTCAGTGACATCTGGAGGAGCATGGCTTCCCTACCTCTGAGATACAAGAGTTACATGACTTCTAACACCTCATTAATGGAAAAGCAGTAAATTCTGGCTTGGGACTCAAAGAGCAAGAGAGATAGAAAGCAATTCTAAAACTATACCCTGAGACAGTCAAATCTTTTTACCAAGTGCAACTCTTGGATGATGCATCAAGCTGTGGGATTAAACCTACAGAACAAGAATGAAGAACCTTTAGCCCTCTAGATACTTTGAATTGCAATCCCCATAATGCCTTACTATTAACTACACTGTAAAGGACTGGTGGGGGCTAAAATATCTGTCGAGACAAAGGTTAGTCATTGCAGCTACAGAATGAAACACACCATATAGGGAAAAAGAAAAAAGAAAAAAAATAGAATGAAACATACCACGTAGGAAAAAAAAAGGGAAAAGTCACATAGTCTTTCTGGAAATTGCAATATGCATAGCATGACTAATTAATTGTAGGCATAATTTATGATTTATCTATTATTATTATTTAAAACATTTGTGCCCCATCTTTCCTTTAAAAAATACGTTTAAAAAATTCAGGGCAACCATTAAACCTGAAAGGTTAACTTTACATATCTCATCTGGCAGAAGGCCACAACCTCCAATATAATATTGCTGATGCCTTGGTTAGAAGGAACCTAGCAGTCCAAAGGAGTAACGTGCACCTGAGCTATTCATGCTTAGGACACAAAGCACTCAAGAGGTAAGTTTCAAATGATGTTGTGTACATGGCTTCTCTCCCATTGTTCATTCTATCAGTGTATGCTAACAGTGCTGGAAGGGATGCCTGGAAAGAAGGAATGGCAGATACAGTTTTAGACCTAGCATCAAGGCCTGCCCAAAACAAAAGACCCCTGGAAGTTTTTGATCCAAAGCTAAGAATAACAGGTGCTATAGGCTATATTTCAGGGGAAGGAATTGGGAAAAACCACCTCTGAGTATTCCTTGCCAAAAAAAAAAAAACCCTACGACATTCAAGGGTTGTCATAAGTTGAGAAGAGACCTGAAGGCACATACACACGCAAGAAGAGTTTGGTACTAGGACTGGGGAACATCGGCTCTCGTGATGCTTTAGATGCACCACAATTCCTTACCATCAGCTACGCATGCAAAGTACAGTTCAATACTTTGCATATCTGCTCAGGAGCAAGGGCCAGAACAACACCTTCTTGGGTTGAAAAACATACTTCAGCTCCAAGCAACAGATTCCCAAACTTTAAACAGTCTCTAATCTTCAGTTGATGAGCAGAAGAAGATTGAGGCCAGGTCTGGACCCCAACCCTACATTCAACTAATGTAAGTTACCCATCCTTGTTTTATTCATACCACAAAACCAAATTAATAGAATGATTATGAACACAGTGCCTGGCTGCCTTAAAATCTCACAAAGAAGACTAAATCTAATCTTACTTCTGTAGATTTTAGTGGGATTTACACAAGTGGTAACTAACAAGCCTCACTGTTTTCAATGGGTCTATTCTGGATTTAGTCCAGAACTAAGGACCAGAAACAAGTGTAAGAAAGACACAAATTAGTTTGGTTGTTTTTGTTTTGTTTTTTTGGACTATCAACTGCTGTGGGTGTGCACATATTGCATCCATTGATTACAGTGGGACATGATGCTCATGCTTTTTGTTTTATGTGATGGTTCCTGGAATGGAACCCCTCCACATAGGGCTGGTGCACTGTATATACATCAATGGGATCTGAAAAACTGATGATGTGTAACCTAAAGATCTTGGGCTTCTTGCAAGTAGAAGAATGGAAAAAATGAGCTCAAGCTGCAGTCCTAAAGGGACTTATACTAAACTTGCTTAGGATTGCACTGTCAAAGCACAAAGCTGGCAAAGAGGAAGAGGAGGAAAAGGAAAGTGGTAAAATGCTATTCTGTGGATTACAGACCTGTAATCCACATAAATATAATACTGTGGGCATATTTAGGATATATGAATCTGAGTCTAATATTTTGGGAGAAGTAATCTCCCTATCCTACCACCTTCTCAGGCTCATTCAGTAGGAACAAGGGAGAATGTTTTCTTAGTAGCTGCTCCCAGTCCCTAACTCCCTCCACAGGGAAGCTAGGCTCCCTTCTAGCTTTCCTTCTGCCAGCAAGTAATTCACATTCTGTCAGACTTAGAGACTGACTGCAACGGGCTTGTAATGGTGCACTGTGCTGCTTTGCTGATGTTTTATACTTGTCTCTTAATGAACTTTAAATGCCTTAATTCAACAGGATGTTTAATTGTTTTTTAACTAACTATAATTGATAACTATATATTTTTTCATCTATGCCATTTTTAGTAAGTTGTAAGCTACCTCAAGTCCCATTATTGAGGAAGAGTTGGAATATAAATGAGAGAATCACTGTGTGGTCCACCACCACATCAACAAACATCTTGGGTCTTCTCCATTTAATACAACTGTGCCATTAAAGGGCTATCATTTTTGGATAGAGACAAATTTAAAATCCATGCTTGTGATGCTTGGTTGAATGTCTTTTCCTTTGTTTTCTTTTTTCTGGTTGTACTGATTTGTTGCTATTGTTTGTTGTTATAAACTGAAAAAATAAAAGTGACATTAGCATGTTCTTTTGCCATACAATCAATATATGCTATTTTGGTATTCACGGTGTGGCCAAGTGAGCTTTTTTTTTTCCTATTAACAGACTATTTTATATTAAATGGAGCACAAGGTTGTGTACAGGTGCAATGCTCAGCACTAGTTGAAGGAGTGGAAACTACACAACAAGCCATGCACAAAAGATGCTCCTCTGCAAGAGTAGAAATCAAAGGGCAGCTGTCTCTGGAATTACACTGCCCTTTGCTGCCTGCTGGGGTGAGCAGAAACCTTTTGGCATCAGGTCTTTTCCCCTCTATTTCATAAGGGCAAATATACTGTCAGTAAGCACAATGTTCCCATTCTACCTCAAAATACACCCTCATAATAATAAGATGCAATTTTATTACTAACCCCCAAAGTTTTCTCCTACAGGCAATATGGGAATCTGGGGGAGGGGAAGAAAGGATCAAGGGCGACACGATAAATTTATCATGAGCCAGAATGCTGCAGTGCATTTGCATATCACTGAAAAACAGAGTGGATGCCAGAACCACATCTTCTACTTGTGCTACATTTACCACTTTTAAAAAGCCTGTACCTGGAAGAGACAGCCTTGAGGAGTTTTGAATCAGAGAACCAAAAAGAGAAAACTGCTTTATCCCAGGTCAGACTGTTTGTTCACTTAGACCGTTACTATCCACTTTGACTGGCAGAAGCTCAGTAAGTATTCAAGTAGAAAAATGATTGCACCCATCACTTTGTAACTGATTCTTTCAACTGGAATTACCTAATGGAGTGGAGATGGTTTGCACATACACGTACCATTAAGCTAAGGTTATGAAAAGGAAGACCAGAAGAACAACTATGCTCCATCAGGCAACTAGTCCAGAATTCTGTTATGACAGTGGCTGAACAACAGCCCTTTTACACTACACAGTTAGAGAACTACAATTCTACTTTAAAATGCCATGAACCCTATCCTGGGATCTGCAGCTAAGGAAGGGGCATTCATAGTTTTCAGCCAGAGAGCTCTAGTGCATCACTAAATAACAGGCCCCAGTACTCCACAGGATGCAAGAATGACAGCTGGAGTGCAATAGTAGTGCTATAACTGTGCAGAGTGAAAGGGCCCCAGTGCAAAGCCCAGAGTCAGGACTCTAGCTTGGAATTTTTTAAATATAATATTAGTTGATACTTCCTTAAAAAGTAATCAGTTACTTGTTACTTTAAGAGTAACGTGTTAATAGTGTGCTACTAGCATGTCCAGTTTTCTTTCTATCTATCTCTTTTACAAATGGTTGTTATTAATTGCCATAAAGTTAATTTCAGCTTATGGTAAGCCTATAAATGAGAGACTCTCAAGTCACTCTGTTATCAAGAGCCCTGCTCAGGTCTTCTGAATTTAGGGATGTGATTTCCTTAAATGAATCTTCCTTTTTTCCCTACTGCCTTCTACCTTGCCAAGCATCACTGCCTTTTCTAGCAACTCGTACCTTCTCATGATATGTCCAAAGTACAACAGTGTCAGCTTAATCATTTCGACTTCTAGAAAGAGCTCAGGCTTGATTGCTCTAATACTCGTTTATTTCTCTTTTTAGCAATCCCTAACATCTGTAGAACTCTTCTCCAGCATCACATTTCAAATGAGTTGATTTTCTTCCTACCAGTTCTCTTCCCTGCAGGCTTTTACAATGATACGTGCTGTTATGCTTGTGTCCCTTCATATCATTTCCAACTTACAGCAACCTGAAAGCAAACCTATTATGGGGTTTTCCTGCAAGATTTGTCCAGAGGGGATTTGCCTTTGCCATCTCATGAAGCTGAGAAAGTGTGACTAGCCCAAGATCATCCAGTTGGTTTTCATGGCCAAGTGGGGATTCAAAGCCTGGTCTCCAGAGTCATAGTCCAATGCTCAAAACACTATACCACGTTGGCCCTCTAATGATACACAGAAATGCAATGAACAATCCTTACTGTAGCATTCAATTATATATTTTACAAATATATATATATATATATATATATATATATATATTTAAAATCTTCCCCCCATGATACTCCTCAAAACAACATTTCTAACATTATTTTATTACATTTTTTTAAAAAAAGTAATGGCTTCAGAGGTAATATTCTCCTGGGAAAAATAACTATTATTGTACTCTTCCAAGGATGCCACAGAAGTGCATTGTTTTATGATAACACCCTCCTTACCCCAAAAAGAAACATGCAACATCATCACTCACAACGTATCACCTAACACAACTTCCAACCTCTTAGGAGGGCATGAGTACAACAGCATCTCCCACTCATACTCCTCAGCAACTAACATGCAGAAGCAATGTGCATCTGGTACTATGCAGACATCATGACTACTACCCACTGTTAACACCATCCTTCACGAATCTGTCCAATCCTTTTTAAAGCTATGCTTTCAGTACTTCCAGGCACATTTTATGAACATAAGAAAGACTCCCTTAAGAGAAGTTATTTCCAACCTTTTTTGGATCACAGACTCCTTCAAGAGTATGATGAAAGCTATGGACCCTCTCCTCAGAAAAATGTAATTAACACACACATTTTAATACACACATTTTAATACACACATTTTTTTCATGCAATTGCTCCTACTCCATTAAATTGAAATTTTCCTTCAGACTAAGCTGGAACAAAAAAAATTACAATGAACACTCAAAAAGACTAATATGCTTATCTACAAATTCACAACGACAGGAAAAAATTCAAAGTAACAGGAAGAAAATGAAATGGGGGGATGGGAATCAGTTTCTACATTCATTCCATGGGTCCCCTGAGGCCTATATACAGAACCCCTCACTGTCCATGGACCCCAAGTTAAGAACCCTTGGTTTAGAGAGCAGGTTCCACATTCCATCACAATCAGGAAAGTGTTCACAGTTGACATTTAAACTTCATTGACAACCCAACAACTAACCAGAACTTTTCTTTAGTCTAATGGTCAAACAAACACCAGCAACTAGTTCAAAGTAAGAACTTAAAAATATTGCTTTTCGGACTACAATCTTCCCCAGGATCTGGTAAAGCACACTGATTGCTTTCAATATCTCATACCATCTATTTAATGCCATGTGTAGAGCAGACTCTATAAAATCCGATCAGCAATGAACTAACACAGAGAAAAAAAGTGGAGAACCAGAGCTCCTGCCCAATTTATCCAAGTGCCAGTGGCACTGATCCCTCCATACAGCCATTTTGCTTCTTCATTTGCAACTGGAATAGTAACTGCTGGTACTGTCAGGAGTCAGTTTTAGCTGGAGAAAGGGGTTTCCACTCAATCTGCTTCTATTCCAGCTGATTGTTGTAAGAGCTGCTATGTAACTTTGAGAACTGGCTCCTGTATGCATGTTTCTTCCTCTTCCCTTGTTATTCTGTTTTCTTTTGATGTCATATCTTTTATATTGTAAGGCCCCATGAACGGACTATTTCATTTTTTTGCTCTTAGATAAGCCATTATAGGATCTGTTTGGCTATAGTATATGGTAAGCAAAGGAACAAAACCCAGACCTACAGAAACTGTCCATTCACAGCTAACCTACCAAAACCTATGTGAGATCTTCACTACCAATTACAACAGTTACTTTAGCCAGAGTATCTCAGGTCCCAAAGTTGGAAAAGGTATCAAATTTAGACAAAAGTCTAGCAACAGACTCATTTCAAGTGTAACACTCTCCTGCCACTACAACAATAAGTGTTCAACTTATTATCAGTGAGACCATGAATGAGATACACAGCGAAGCATTCCTTAAGCACGCCCTAGTAAACATCATGAATCAAATTCTGAGAGTCTAGTAACAAGGTTGATGTAATTCCCTTCAGGGAACTGGCTTATCAATCAAAGCGACACTCAGTCTTCAAAGAACATTGTGACCAATACCAAGGCAGTATTTGTTTATCCTTGAACAAGTTGGTACTTAACTCTGAACAATTTTTGAACATTTTCTTAATATTCTTTTTCCACAGACTGATTAAATAGATCATTTAAGTGTAGCTTGAATTCACATTCTCCATTCATTTAGGCATTCCTGCATTTCCATAAGCAACCATCCATGTGAAAAGATATTCCCCTTAGGCCGCCCTTGCAAACTAACTCCCTCCAGAGGTTTTGGATTAAAACTCCCTAACTGGCCGGGGTGTTGCAGTCCAACCTATCAGGAGCACCACCAGGCTGAGAAAGCTTGCTTTAGACTAGCATTTCCAAACTTGGTGTTCCAGATGTCACTGAGCTTTGAATACCCAAAGCTGCAGTGAACGTGGCCAATGGTGAAGGATTCTGGTAACTGTAATTCAGCAATATTGGTGGATCTAGGGGGGACCACTGGATTAGACCACGCCCTGCAACCCCAAGTCTAATCCAGCTTAGAAAAATTATGGGAAAATAACATGTCTGTTACACACTTTATACCCTTTACCTCCCAGCATATTTCATTTTAATGACCATGCTTACTGGAACTTCCGGAAGCTGAAATCCAAAACATCTGGAAGACCAAAGACTGAGAAACTCTGACCTAGACACTGAAAAGTTTTTCTTCCTGGACATGATAATCCTAAATACTTGTAAGATATAGATGAAGATTTTCGTAAATAATTTGTACATCTTTCTACCCACCCTTCCTCCTGTGCTCTCATACTCCTGACTGACATAAATAAACTAGTTCCCTTTTCTGTTGAACCCTTTAAATTCTGAATAGGCAATTTCTTGACTCCATCAAATGCATAAATATTAACCTCTCCTGATACACTTAGATTTGCTTAAGCAGAAGTGTAATATTCCCAAATTTGCATAAAAGTGTTATACTCCAAATTACACCTCCCCTAACTGGGTGGGAAATTAGATGGCTTTCTAAGATTCTCTACAGTATGGGTTCCCAACCTTGGGCACCCAGATATTGTTGGACTTCAATTCCCAAAAACCCTTATTACTGGCTATATTGGCAGGGGCTTCTGAGAATATGTTGGAGACCCAACGTTGAGATCTTACAAGTCCATAGTTCAGCTATGAGATGGAGTTAAATCCAGTCTAACACACATGTCTCTGGCCACACCCTTTATTTATTTCAAAAACTGTCCTTTCAGGATTCTAGCACAATTCCAGAGGCACAGTAATAGAATTAAGACATTATTCATCTCACAGACTGCAAACTGGGAAACTAGTTGTGGTGGACATGTTTTTAAAGATTAAGTTGTCTTATTTGAGGAAAGGAAGAAAGGCTTGGCCTTTGTGTGCACGTATCTGCATGAATGTACAACAACTTCTTGACTGTTATCATTCTAGTTCAGAGTGATCTTTTGGTTTTTCCGGAGTTTCATGATAAATTTATTGCAAATTTTCTTTGTATATTTCTGAGAGTCATCTAATATATAAAAGTCAAAGTTTGTTTGTCTGTGTCAGGCAAAAACCTCATATGATTGGCTGCCGAAGAAGATTCTACGGAATCCTCGGGTTGGCAGTTTAGCAAGGGGCCTTTAGAATTCTCAGCCAGAGAGCTCTTTGGCCTCCGTCAACTGTGTCTGTCTTGAATAGGCCAGTTGCTATGGAGACGAGGCCTAGCAGCAAGGAGGAAGACACTGTATTCCCTCAGGAACCCAACCTCTGTATATTAATAACTCTGAATACAGACTGGATTGGGGAATATGGGGTAAAGTTACAGGTACTGGACAAGACAGTTTGGGGAATTAGAGACACAGGATCTCAAATCTTTCTAACAAGTACCGGTATTACCTATGAGAAAATAAAATCCTGGGCAATGCCGGGTATATACGCTAGTTAGTTATATTCCAGAAGGTTGAAAGGGACAAAAGAAATCAGACCTTCATGTCTCCTCCCCAGTAGGTACTTGTACATCCAGTTTTGCAGACAGAATTGACTCAAACTTACTTCAGACTCCAAGGAAAAGGAAGAAGGATAGAGAAAGAAGCAAAGTGCCTACAGAATGTTCTGAGATAAATCATGAGGAAAGAAGCAGCAGTACTAAATTGTCCAACTGGCAGTAAACAGAGCAAATGTTTTAAAGAACAGAAACGTGATAGTTGTATAACAGGAAGAGAGTTACACAAAAAATGGCCCAAATCAGATTGGCTGTAACGGAAGAAGGACCTTTCATCAAATGAACTGATTCCATCAGTAGAGGATTATTCTTCCTCCTGGCTTCAGCCTCCTATGAACCCTCAACATTTATTATAGAAGATTCTTGAGCAAATCTAAGGGGACATGGAGAGTGGCAGAAGAGAGGAGGGTGGGAGAAATTCCTGCTGCTCAAGTGGGCTTCTACTCATGTTACAC
Organism: Ctenosaura bakeri; assembly: GCA_948474755.1. Lineage (NCBI taxonomy): Eukaryota > Metazoa > Chordata > Lepidosauria > Squamata > Iguanidae > Ctenosaura > Ctenosaura bakeri. The sequence goes on along the minus strand of CAOLHI010002469.1, from coordinate 124,420 downwards.
TGGATTCTGCCCATAGAAATCTCCTTTGAAAATCACCTGCGGAATTTTCAAAGTATGGGAAAAGTATGTTTTTAGACTATAGCCCTTTTCGCACGCAGTTTCTTTTGCAAGAGGGTCCCTTGAGCGTCGCGTAAATGGGAGCGTCAGTCTGTACGATATACTCCCATTTACGCGACACTCACAAGCCTAAAGCGGGCTGCGCACGGATTTTTTTATTTTCGGCTCTAAGCTGAAAATACTGCACGGTCGCGCAATGCTCCCGGGGCCCTCGAGCACTTACCTGCCCTACAGTGCATCGGGCGAGCCGGGCCAGCCGTGCTTCCTCCCCCAGCGCAGCCTACAGCTCCCAGGCTGCACTGCGGAAGGAAGGGGCGGGGCGTTCGCACAACGGTCGCGTGACCAGCAACCCAGCTGCGGGAGAACGGAGGAGCAATGCGAGTGCCTCGTGCAAGAGGCTGCTTGCACGAACGGCACCTCCCACCTTCGCAAGCAGGTAACATGCGGAAAGGGCCTATGATTCCCAAAACCCCTAGTCAACATTGTCACTAGCCACTGAATAAAGCATTCTGGGAATGGTAGTCCAAAAGAGTAACTTTTCCAAAGACAGTGCCTCTGACTCCATTCCCATCTGCTTTTACTTGATTTTTTTTTTACTAAAAGGATACAAAGGATTACTAAATTGGCCTTTCTCATCCGATCTGAACTGGAAAAAAAACTTTTTGCTGTGGAAGAGAACATATTATTTCCTTTAAAAATGCATGGATTTTGCAGTTCAACTTGAAAGTAATGGATACTAAGCCAGAGCGGTGTTGTGGTTTGAGCACTGGAGTATGACCCTGGAGACTAGGGTTTGATCCCCTGCTTGACCATGGAAACTCAGTGGCCCTTTCCGCACTGAGGCTTCTAGCGCAAGCGGGGGAGGCCGGCAAGCGCAAGAAGGCTCGTCCGGGAGGCTGCCGCTTCCCCCTCCTTCCTTCCGCAGGCGAAGTAACCAGCGGGGAAGCAGCACCGAAGGAGGCTTGCCGCGCAAGCCGCCCTCCCCCCCGTGCGAAGCGGGAGACCTCGCGCCGGATTCCCACCCCCCGCGCGCGCGAAGCGGGCGGCGTCGCGCCAGATTCCTCCCCCCGCGTGCGCCGGATTCCTCCCCCCGCGCGCGCCGGATTCCTCCCCCCCGCGCGCGCCGGATCCCCCCGCGCGCGCCGGATTCCCCCCGCGCACGTGAAGCGGGCGGCGTTGCGTCCCCGTGCGCATGCGCGCGCGAAGCGGGCGTCGCGTCCGTCGCGCTACCTCCCTACCCCGCTCCTTCCTTCCGCAGGGGCGGAGGGAAGGAAGCGCGACCCGGCCGGCTCCCGGAGGCTCCGCACGAAAGGTAAGTGCGGGTGGGCTCCGGGAGCGTTGCTTGGACGCGAAAATCAAAAAACCCACGCTCGCGCCGCTTCAGCCCCGTGAGCCGGGCGGAAGTGGGAGTGCGTCGTGCAGAGCGACGCTCCCACTCCCGCGAGGCTCACGGGGCTATCGCGCGAGCAAAGGCCCGTGCGAAAAGGGAGTGACTTTGGACGTGTTACATACTCTCAACCCCCAGAAAACCTCTGATAGATTTGTTTTAGGGTCACCATAAGTCAGAAATGACTTGAAGGCACACAACAACAATAATAGATAGACTTCCTTGAAGCAAACAAGAACTGCTAGAAATTACTCCCAGAAAATGGCAATGGATTAATCAAACTTTAATAACTATCCAAAAATTGTTTTCATAGAAGGGCAGTGTTTCCCTTGCAGTTTCAATAATTCACTGTAACATGATCGTGCAAATACTAATTGAAATGTATTGCATATAGACTTTCAACAATAAGCCAAAGATAAAACCTAAAAACTTTTTTCTAACAACTGTTCTCTAGTTTGGAATGTGTGCCATGAAAGTGAGGTCATGCATTAAAGCTTCCCAAATAAGATTATAATGGTTAACATCCCCATTGAGCACTTCCATTCATATGCATCTCAATTTCTTTTTGAGAAATTTCAAAACAAGATCTGATCCCACTTGCACATGGCAACAAGATGACAAACATTACGTAAGGAACTAATATTAGGCAAACAGAATATATATGGATATTATTCGTAAGCTATGATTTCTCTGGTCTCACTTCAAAAAAGAGTTTCTCACCTATATGACAGACAGGTCATAAAACTTTCCTTGCAAGGTTTATTTTTTCCCCCAAATACACTTTATGTTATGATTTGACACTTCTGTAAGCATTTGATGAGGACCACCTCACCAATATCCACAATAAAGCAGTCAGTTCTATTGGCAGTTGCTGGAATGAAGCAGAGGACAACTCCTAACCATACTCCTCTATTGAAGGATAGAATTACATGGCCCATCTTGCATCCCCTAAATTAACCTACAGTTGTCAGGTGGAGGACACCACTTTATCACCAGAGCTGAAATAAAATTCAAATAAAATAAAATAAAATTCAACTCCTGATCCATTTCTGTACCCAGAACGGGGAAAAATCTTGTCTGAGTTTCTTGAGCTTTTCTTTACCATCCTCCCAGTGTCAATGCTGCTAAGAAAAATCTTTCAGGGAGACAGAGGAAGGGGAGGAGGAGGCATTAAAAAAAACTAGTCATGTTTAGAGGAGACATACTAAAATCAATGACTTTCCTGTAAGGATGATTAAATCCAGAGCCACCTCATTGTTGATGTTATCAAAACATATTTATACACTAATTAACTAGAATTCCCATAGTTAATAATCTAAAGGATTAATTAATCAGGCTGCAGCTCAAGTACTTAAGAATACCATATTGACTGAACTACAGTTGACCCTCCACATTTGCAGGTTTGATTTTCACAGATTTGATTAGTTGTGAGTTTCTCCAATGGCTGCCCCGCAACCTCAGGTGCTCTTTTTCTGGGGGAACCTTCCCTCTTGGTGCCTCTGATCAGGTCTTGTAGACTTTTATAAACCCGCCACTGGTCCTCCTCTGCTTTCTCCATCAGTCACTGTCTTGCAAACTAAGGTCAGCTTGTAGTCCAATTTCTCAGCACCACAAACCCTCATCTGATGCCCCCACACTCAAGGAATGAGATGTGTGTGAGAGGGGAAGTATAGGGTCACCAGGCCGACCCACCCCCTTTCCCTACCCGTTTTGGACCCTAGCAGTCCATTCTCTCCACCACGTCTGGGTTCCTTTCCCACAGACATGCATGCACATTTTGATATTTGGGATTTTCCATTTCTGCAGGGGTCCTGTGCCCCTAAATCTAGCAAATGTGGAGGGCTGACTGTATTAGAAGAAACATATAAGCAAGCAGCCTGTATTGTCACTTCTAAACACATAATGAGACTCACTGTGCTGAACAACAGCCATTCCCTTGCTTATAGTTTAGTTGTCTTTTAAACACGTCATGAGAAAAGAACAGAGGTAATTCTTAATTAGAGTAAAAGCAAAGCTTGGAAAATTTACCTCTTTGGACTACAACTACCAGAATTCCCTAGTGCTAAGTGGTGGTCAGCACATGTTGCCACTGGCAATTTCAGCACTTGAGCCAACTTTTGATGCTTCCAAGCTGAAATGGAAACAGTGCCAGCCGCTTAGAAAATGAAGAGTCCATCCTTTCATCTGCTGTCACTGCAGGAAAAACACAGGCTGGGCCACCCTCCCTCATGGTATTCTCTGCTCCAAAACACAATGAAATTAAGATTTGCTTTATTATCACACACAACGGCTAAAATGTGATTGGGGCAGGCAGCCACAGATCCTTTTACTAGCTGGAACGAGCACCACTGCACTATTCAGCTTTAACTGATCTACAGCCAATCCATAGAACTATTTTTTTTTAGCCAAAAACATCTGTTAAAAACAACATTGTAATGAAAGTTCCAATTACAGTACTTTTATTTTTTTTTAAAGAAAAACAACAGGTTTTAAAAAGTAACGAAAATTTAACACCAATAAATTTCAAAAGACAGCATGGCTTTTACACTCTTGCAATTTCTTGAAATTAAGACCATTTCCACTCTACACTGTTACAGTGCCATTATTTCACTTTCAACATTCTGTGGAATTTTGGGGTTTTAGGGAAGGGCATTTAGAATTCTCAGCGAGAGAGCTCTTTGACTTTAGTGAACTACAAACCCCAGAATTCCATAGGATGTTGAAAATGGAATAATAGCACTGTAACAGTGTAACGCGGAAAGAGTCCTAGGAGACCTGAATCTGAATCCTCATTCAGTCATGGGTGACCACTGGGTCATCCTAGCCAAGTCACATTCTCTCAGCCTTGCAAACCTGGCAACAGCAAACTTTTTCTTAATAAATCTTGCCAAGAAAACCCTATAATGGGGTCACCATAAACCAGACCTAACCAAAGGCATGTAACAACAAAAACTGTATACAATTTCACTGTAAGAATATTCTCACCGCAAGGAAAGAGTATTTCAGGCTTCAGTTCTATATGCCCTTTCATGAGAATAAATCCCACTGAACTCAATGGGACTTACTTCTGAGTAGATGTCTATAAAAGTATATTGCTACTTTCACCCAGTAATTCTTTTTTTTCTTTTACAAGCACCTACTGCAATAGAGCTCTTCTCTCTAAGAGATCTTTAAAGTTTGCACCAAACGGATGTTTCAGTTAGACAGTATATATTTCTTTTGTCACATCATTCAAGATGTAAGAAGATTACAGAGATATATGTCATTGTAAAGCATAATGAAATACTTTTCGGAGCACGTAACTTGGTAAACAAAATATCTCAGCTATTTCAAGAACGGACACAGCTTGGAAGCTAGGGATTTCTCAGAGGTGGTACAGAGAAAAAAGTCTTTAAAGTATTTAAAGTCTTTTATCTCAGATTTCCTCTAAGACAACTGAGCTGTTTCACCTCACTCCTTCAAAAGCTTTAGGGTCTTCAGATGACCTTGAAAACCGAGACTTGTCATCAGCTTTCAACAGGTCAATCAATGACACCCTGATGAACCTATGCACAGCACTAAGCTCTTCTCTATAGCAAGAGGAAAATTGGGGTCACTAACATGAAAATAAATTACAGCTGACTGCCCAGTAGAGAAACCATATATCCCTTCGTCACTCAACAGGAACCGCCAGGAACTTTCCTAACCCTGTAACAAGGAGTGGACCTCTGCAGCGAGCATGGGCTGGCATCATTTTCAAGCCCCATCCCCAAGATCCTGGCAGTCCACACCTGGATTTTTTTCCTAAAACTGGACGTGACTTGATGAACCAGAGGGACACTTCTAGAGGAAAAGGTCTATGCAAGAAAGTTGAAATAGTCTTAAAATGGAGAGCTAAACCCCGTGAAGCAGAAATAGACACCTAAGGAAGAAGTAGGGGACATTTTCCACCAATACCCAAGATCACTGGAAGTGATGTCATGGCACTTTTGGATTATTTTTAGCCATTTTTGCCCATTTTTAAGGTATGCATGGGGCTTGCGGTAGCAAAACTGCTGTGCTTTGCAGCAGTATTAAGTCATTTTGTGGGTGTTAGAAAAGGAAAGCACCCTAACATTTTAAACATATAGGTGGCTCTGAGGGTTTCAGGGTCCACAGCCCTTCCTTTCCCAATCCATTTCCTAAAGGCCTTTGAAGCATAATTATCCACTCTAAGTCTGAACAATTTTTTTCCAGTGAAGGATGTTAAAAAGATCCAGGGATCTTCATGTGCTCCAAAGGATCCAAAAGCTGTTCAGTTCCCACCCCTGTAGAAAAGAACTGTATTAAGCCATCCAAATTGAACAAAATGGAGCAACTGTAGGTTTGTTTTAAAGATGCACAGTCTTATTGAGATTTGGTTTTGATTGTCAACTCTCAACTTGACAGAATTTTAGCTGTCAGTGCAGGCCCTAGAGTACACAATCTCACATACAATGGGAAGCTGAATTTTAGCTGTCAATAAGGCCTAATCCTACACATATTGAAACGAGCCATTGTTATGAAAAAAAAAAGTCTTTCAGCAAGGAGTTTTATTTAATGAAGTACACATGGTAATGTTTCCATTGTCTGCACCCTATTTATGAAAGCAGTATTGTTGTAACAGAACAGGCAAAATATATAACAATCATATTGAGCATTTTTCCATTTCTCCCCATAATGTCCCCCTTTATTTATGATCCAAAGTGACAAACAATCCACTACTCTTACTATGCCAGTCATTTTAGTTCTGAGATTTTCTTCTAAGGGGGGTGTTTTGCCTGAAGGGTTAAGGTCATCTGAATGAAGCAACATTTTTTTTCTCTGGAAGTATGGAGCTGTCATGGCAAGTGAGGAGGCAAGAAATCTTTCTGATCACGAAGGCAGGGACTGATAAAAGTGGTAATCCAACTTCTAGAGACCCACAGGTATCCCAGCCCATGAGAAAACATCAAAAGTCACATCATAGCATTATCCACTCTCACTGCAGAGTAAGGCTAGAAAGAATATCAAGAAATCCTGACAAGAAGAATTCTGAGCTGACGAGTTTCACAGTTTGGGACTTATTCTGTGCAAAATGCATATATCATTGTTTAGCACAAAAAGAAGCATTTTCTGCACTGGAAATAGCTTTTTCTGAGGAGGATATAATTTTTCTGCACAGAAAAAAAACTATTTCCTGCACAAAAATTGCTGCAATTGTGCACATTTCATGCAAAATTTGAATATAATTAATTTGCACTGAAAACAGCTTTTTCTTTGTGGGGAACAGATTTTCTTGCACAGAAAATGCTATTTTCTATGCAAACAACCACATGCAAATTTTGTATAGAACAAGTCCAAACTGCAAGTCTTTCATGCTGTCTTTCTTTCTTAAGCAACTGCTAAAACTATTCATTATTAAAATTAAAATCACTTGCTTCTTTCAAGAAGTAAATCAGTGACAAATTATATCTGTAAAATGAAAGTTTAGCTTTCAAAATTATCAACAGCTATTATTGTCATTTCCCCACCTCCCTTCCCCCCTTCCAACTTAAAAAGTCACTAACATTTCACCACTGAAAAGTCCACTGATATTAAGCATATCCACCTAGACACACATTTTGGTGTGGAATCCCCATCAAACTAGATCTACAAGGTAAACATCTTATGGCACTGTTGTAAGAAACGCCTCCATGATTCAGATGCTGGCCATATAAGGATTTATAACAAAACAACAGTTGGAGGCAGAAATTGTTCAAAACAACCATTCTGAGCCTGTTGCTTTCTGTCAGTGGGTTACGATTGGTCAAAGCCAATGTAACATATCAAGATAAAAAGGTTTCATGTTCCTCTTTGGTAGACCATGATGTTAGAAAGCAGAAGTGATGTATTCTCACTGTGAGTTGGTTGATTCTATTTAGGAGTTGGGGAACACTAGAATTATTTGTGGGTCTAGGAAGTACAAGAAGGGCACATTAAAACTGTATCCCAACCTCAATTCCAACGACAGTCCTACTACTAAATCTTCCATTGAAATTCCAGTGGGGTCAGGAAATATTCCACAACTCACTCAATAAAAGGATTTATTTTAAAAAAAAACATTACTAATACATATAGGTTACGTCCTATGCATACCTATTCATAAATATATCTTATTGAATTCAGTAGGACATATACTCAGGTAGATGTCTATATCACTATAGCCAAAATAAATTTGTAAGAATCTAACTTTTGATAGCATTCAAAGTACAAATGTGCTTTGGACTTTTTTGCCTCCAGAACTGAATACAGTCAAGAGCATATGGACTGTGGAAAATACCATCATTCCACAGCCAAAACAGCATATGAAATACCCCTGTGATCTGAAAAACAGGCCAGTTTCTGTGGAAGATTAACACTGGTCAGGAAGTCACCTAAAGGCAGATCTGTTCCAAGAGTCATTAATCAGACTTGCTTGGGAAAGCTTCCACCGAGTGCCCTGTGGTCTGTTCCTGATGCTTTTAGGGGCCGTACCGCTGTCGCCAAAACCCAAGCCATCTTGCTGAAAATAAGATTTCTAAATGCTGATGCTCACATTTTCCCACCAAGGACAGACGGGGGGAGGGGGATCACCTGACTAAAACGGTATTTTAAAAAACCGCAGGAATCCTCACTTTGTAGGGACCACCCCCCTCCATCCATGGGCAAAAGCGTGGAACTCTAGGGAAGTTGCCGACGTTGGGCTGTCATTTCTATGCACAGCACATCAGGCTGCTTGGCCAGGCGTTTTGGAAGGAGCCGCCGTGGTTGCCCTGGCTGCCTCCACCAGTTCCCTCACCCCAAGCGCTGGTCTCCAGGGCAACAGGCAATCCAAAAGCACCAGCGAGCCAACCTCTTCTCTTCTCTCTCTCTCTCAATCTGTGTCCATCACCAGTAGCCCAGGCGGCTTGGCGGCGGCCGCCACTCACCTGCTTCCCACTGAAGCTGCTCCCGATGCGGGTGTTCAGCGCGTCGTGCTGAGTCTCGTTGCCTCCATCGGTGCTGTAGAGGAGCCGGAAAGGGACGATGTTTTGCCTCTCCATAAAACGGTCCTCGTCCCTGCGCTCCATCTCCGTCAACAAGGCGTCTCCTCGGGAGGAAAAAAGGAAAGAAACGGGGGGCGGATGGAGAGAGAGAGACAGTCACGATCCAGCTTCTGTTTCTTTGGGAAACGGCCTTATTGGTGGCGATGATGACCCTCCCCAGGGGCACGAATTAAAGGGGAGATTGTCAGGGACCAGATGACCCGCCTTCTAAAAAAAAAAGTCGTAGGGACAGAAAAGTAAAGATGAGCTGGGCAAAAAGCGATCTCCATCTTAAGGGAGGGAGGGAGGGAATCCTTCCATGCTCTGCAAAAGAGGGTTGGTTTAGAAATCAAATAAGATCTCCTTAAACGCGGGTGTACACACACACCAACACGCAAGGGCACGCAAATGCCTTGGAGCCCCAGGGGTCACTTTGCTCAGAAGCGGCGTGAGAAGCGGGGGGAGGGAATGCACACCCGCGGTCGAGGGGTCACCCACGCCGAGGAAGAACACCCCGCAAGCCTGTTTCTCTCCCTCTCTCTCTCTCACACACACAGGCCATTTCCGCACTAGACCATTATAGCGCTATGATTCCACTTTCCACCTCCTATGGCATCCTGGGGTTTGCAGTTTAGGGAGGGGCCTCGAAGGTCCCCTCGCCTTGGGGACCTCAAAGGCCCCTCCCTAAAGTGCGAACGCCAGGATGCCATAGGAGGTGGCAAGTGGGATCATAGCGCTATACCGGTCCAGCGCGGAAACGGCCTCCGAGTCTCTCCCTCCCCGCCCGCCCGCGCGCTCTTCAGCAGGGCTGCCCAAGCGCGCTCTTCCGACCGCCAATGGCGGGAGAGCGCGAGCGGCGGACTCACCTGCCCGGCCGGCGCGAGCGGCGCCCCAGCGCATCTCGAGGAAGGCGCAGAGCATCAAGGGGAGCAGCGGCGCCGCCGCCGCCGCCGGACGCATGGCTGGCTCGCGGGTCGGCTCCCTCCTTCCCTCCGAAAGCGAGGCTCACCAGGCGGCCGGCATGCTGAGGGGAAGCGAGAGCGGGGCGGGGCGGGGCGGGGGGGCGCGCGCTCTCCCTCGCGCCCGCCGGGCTCCTCGCTGCCTCTCTCTCTCTCTCTCTGGCGGGAGCCGCGCGTCCCCCTCGCCGCCGCCTCCGCCTCAGTGCTGCATTGTGCGCCTCTGCCTGCCTTCCGTGGGCTTCCAGAGCTTTTACCGCATTGGGTGGCTTGCCGTAGCTCGGCGGGCCTTGGCTCCTCCCTTTCTCTCCCCCGCGCCCCCGCCCGTCCTATCGGCCTCTTGGAGCGGGTTGGTAGCGAGAGCCGGGAGGCGCGCCCTCCTTGCCTGTCAAATTCCACCGCCGCCGCCGCCGCCGCCCCCCCCCACTTCTCCTCGGTTTGGCGAGGGAAAGCCGAGGCTCTCCGCCGGAGGCGGCTGGGAAATGTAGTCGTCGGGGTTCGGTGGGCAGGGTCCCGCTTTTTTCCCGGTGGCGCGGAGGTCTGTGGTGCAGGCCGTGCCCGGAGGATCCAGAGGCCAGGGAGCGACAACCCCGGTGATGTTGCGCATTCTTTTTTCAGTGATCTGTAGGGGGAAAGGAGCGCCGCCCCAAAGGATGGAGGAGATCCGATCATTGGTTTGCTGGCCTTCTGAGGTACCACAAGAGGCTTCAGTCGCGTTTATAGCAGCCTACCTGCGGTCCAGTTGGCTTCACCAAGCACGAGGCTGTGTGGCCCTCCAGATGTCCTTGGCGTGCCGTTCCCACAAGGCTAGCCAGCATAGCCAATGCAGTGGCCATTTCCGCACTAGCCTGTTATAGCGCGATGATTCCACTTGCAACCTCCTCTGGAATCCTGGGGTTTGCAGTTTCGGGAGGGCCGTCCGGCCCCTCCCGAAACTGCAAACCCCAGGATTCCAGAGGAGGTTGAAAGTGGAATCATCGCGCTATAACAGGCTAGTGCGGAAATGGCCAGTGATGGGCGCTGCAGCCCAGAAACACCTAGAGGGCCCTCATCCCTGACTTAACATGAACTATGTAGAAGGGAACCTCAAAGCCAGCCTCTCCTAATCTAATGCACTCCAGATGTGTGAAATAACATGCCAGAATGTGCCAGCCAGAATATGCCAAACAACTATGCACGTCCAGAGGGCACCACGTTCAGGAAAAGCCACCTTGAACAATCCCAGAAAGAGGGCAAGTAGCTGTGGCTAACTGCAGTTCTTTGTTGCGTGTTTGGAGGCAAGTATCTCCTCTTCGCAATGCTATGTGCTTATGGTTATGCGCTTATGGTGAGGAATCACTATGTATGGGCTGCCCTGGGCAGTGGCCCTAAAAAGAGTAGCAGACCACTGATTCCTGTACTGTGTTTGGGTTTCAAGTGAAACCCCATCTAACTTCTAGATGGGTAGCTGTTATAGTTCCTTGATAGCAAAAACACCAGAGTCCTAGAGCAGAGGTGGGAGTCATGCACTCTTCATATGTTCCGGATTGTGAGCCCAAACAGCCCTAGTAGGCAAAACCAAGGGTGAAAAATGTTGAATTGTGGTTCAGTTACTTCTGGACATCCCTATAATTCGTACTCTTAGTATTGGACTAGGACTCCAGGAGACTAGGGTTCAAATTGCCACTCAGCCACAGAAACCCATTGGTTGACTTTGGGGAAATCACAATCTCTCAGTCTAAGAAATTGTCTCTGAATAAATTAAATCCTCTCTGAATAAATCTTGCCAAGAGAACCCCATGACAGAGTCATCATAAGTTAAAGTTGACTTCAAGTCACATAACAACAAAAATCTTGCTTGCCTGTGAATCTCCATTCTTGGAAACAGCCAAAGAAAGGAAAGTAGTACACTGATCGGGAATAGTACCTCTTAGTTATAAACACTGTCAAGGAGACCAGGACTAAGATGTTACTACCCAGATTTCCAGAAGTAACTAATGGTCCTCGTGGGGCCAGCCCTGCTATTCAACAACGACCTGTACCTATCTCCAAGGTCATATTATAAAGCTCAGAGAGTGATCATGACGTTTTAGGTTATATGCCACATGGCTCTCGTGGTCCTTACGTGCTGCCCTCAGGTATGGTGGTGGGTACCATGCTAGTATGAATATTGGAGAAAGATTAAATTGCCACAGAATGGTGGGGCAGCAGAGGAGGAGTGCCATCTTGTCTCTGACATCAGGCAGCAAAACATTTTGGACTTGACCCTCAATCCTGTGAACAATATTTTTTTCAAACAAAACCATCCGGAGAATGTAAATTGTATGTTTGTGAGCTAGATCTTTCTTGCATTCCAATGTCAGAATGAAGCTGTACGTGTCACCAAAAGGGGTGGGGTGACTTCAAGAAATATAATTATGCTAAATAAAAAAATTACATCCAGGTCAGAGACTGATGACAAAAGTTGAATCTGTGAATACAGTTACAAATTAGTTTTATGAAGGCGTGGAAACCCAATGTTATCTTTGTAGTCTTCTAGGTCTTACAAGTCCTCTAAGCCAAGCTATCTGATGTGAGGGGTAGGTTTTGTTTTTCTCAATGTGTCAACAATTGGTACCATATTTGTGCCCATTGACTTTCGTTTTCTGGAAAATTCAGCAGAGTTGAGCTGCTGATAGCTTGTGCACCAAACTGGTCCATGGACCACCACTTTGATTAGAACTGCTGTAGGCTACAGTCTACTCTCCAGTGGCTCACTCATACAGCAGACTAACATAGAGGTATATAAGTTGCCTCAGGTATTTTACTGGAAGTCAACAAATCCAGTTACACAACCAGTTTAAGGAATCAGGATGACTTAAACTTTACAAACACAGGTCCCAAATGGAATCTCTCATGGGACAGATCTTTCCCTTGTGTGCCTTCAAATTGTTTCTGCCTTCCAGTGACCCTAAGGTGAACTTATCATGGCATTTTCTGGAGCTGAGGGTGTGTGATGCACGCAGATCACCAAGTGGGTTTCCATGGCTGACCAGGGAATCAAACCCTGATCTCCATGGTCATAGTCCAACATTCAAACTACTGTACCACAGTGGCTCTCACTTCCCATTGCATAGTCCACTGCTATGGCAGCTATTGCTGATGGAAGCTGAAGACCTGAGAGGCCACATATTGCCTATCCAAACTTTCTGGAAAAAGGTTTTGATAGCAGCATGTATTCTGAAGTCTGACCTTGTGAAAAAATCTAAATGACAAAGAACTGTTGGGGTACAAAAGTTCAAAGATGGAATCCTAGGTGCCACTGGCATCTCTTCATCTATGGTTTGACATTGAAGAGCCTTGCACTCACATCATGACTCTCGCAAAGCTGCTCCAGCTGGTTTGTGGGATTACAGCAGAAACTTCTAGCATAAGCAAAGGTCCATCAGAAGGTACTAGAAATTCAGAAAGTCTAATATGCTTGCAGAAGCCCTTGGGTGGGCTCCAGAATTACCTCATTGCACTGCTATTGTATACAACTCCAAGCAAAAAAACTAAATATTTAGATATCTAATGCTCACAACCATTTGGTCAATTGTGGCAGCCTGGGAAGTGACTAAGTGGCCTGAATACCCTAGAGGCACCAGACGGTGCCTGATCTTGGAAGCTAAGCAAGGTCAGCTCTGGTTAGTATTTAGATGAGAGACCACCAACAAGCACCATGTGCTGTAGGTTATATAGCAAAGGAAGGAACTGGTAAAACCACCTCTGAGTATTCCTAAGAAAACTCTATGAAATTAATGGGGTTACCATAAGTTGACATGTGACTTGAAGGCATGTGCACACAGACAGGAATGAATTAATTTATTTTAACTCTGAATGTCCTAAGCAAGCCATGCCAGTGAAGATAGGCATGGCCAGTTGCCACGCTACTGATTGCTCTGGTAGTTTTTATCATCAATCAATTGATCAATCACTTTATTGATATCCTATGGGACTCAAGGTGGTTTACAGAGTAAAAGGAAATTCAAGTAAGACCACATATAGCTAAAACCATACAAAAAGTTAAGATTAAAACAATATTCAACTGTCTATAGAATTAAAACCATATGAAAAAACTTGAAAGTATGTATTTTAAAAAGTGCTAAAAGAGAAAAGCCATTATATAAAACAATCAGTTCCCAATGCCTGCTGAAACACAAAAAACTTCGCTTGATGATGGAAAGACAGCAAGGAGGGAGCTAGCCTAGCCTCCTGAGGAAGAGAGTTCCAGAGTATAGGTGCAGCCACAGAAAAAGAATGTCCATCAAACATATCTGTGAAGGTGGTCTGATTGAAAGAAGTGCCTCCACTGAAGTTCTTACAATTTGCAAGGCTCATATGGAAAAATACAGTCCTTCAGCTTGTGTGGACCCAAGTTGTAAAGGACTTTATAGGTCACAGCTGGCATCTTGAATTCCAGCTAGAAACAGAATGGCAGCCAGTGAAGCTGTTGTTAAAAAAAAGAAGAAGAAGCTGTTGTTTTTAAAAAAGTAACTAAACTTAATTGGTAATCTTGCGGCAGTTCTTTGAAGCAGCTGAACTTTCTGAATACTCTTCAAAGACAGCCCCACACAGAGTGCATTAGTCACATGGGATGTCATTCAGGCATGTCCATTATACCAGAGCAGACATCTCTATGAGCAGTTGCAAATGGTACACAAGTTTTTAGCTATGTAAATGCACTCCTGGCATTTTAGAAACCTGCATTTCCAAGCTCCGGGTGGAATCCCACAGCACAGTTAATCCAGGGAGACTGCTGTCAAGGCTATCCAGGTTATTTTGAGCTGTGGACAGTTTTTGTTTTCTCCCACATTCAAGAGTATCTGTCTCCCTCTTCTGTATAGCCTTCTCCCTTGCTCAGTTGTAACGGCTGCTCCCTCAGACCAACATCTTTCTTGTTTGAAAACACATTCTTCTTTTAATCTGGCAGTAACTTCACAGATGGCAAATGCAAGCAGTATATAATCCCTCTTTCGCTTGAGCGCACAGACCCCTATACTCATGCTCCCATGAAGTGGCTTCTCCCCAAGGTGCAACCTCACTTGGCCAGTCCTCAAAGAAATCCTGCGTTTATCTACCAGCTATGTCAACTGCTACAACTGCATCACAGTTCATGGGGCTGCAAAAATGCAGCATGATGCACAACTCCCATCAGTAGAACCAACTTAGGCAATAGCAGAAGTTGCAGATGGCTCTAACACTTGCCCTTCCTTGCCCCTCCTGTCACACAGATGTTCTTGGGAGGGAACTTCCTCTCCTTGTGGAAAGTGTTGGAATTCTGATTCCTACATTCTGCCACCAGAAATTTACCATTGGACTTTGCCCAAATATTCCATTAATGTGGAGTCTGGTCTAGAAGAACTGAGTGTGCATTAGGAGGTATTTTCAGTATTTTCTCTATATTAAGTGAAAACAGAATCATCTGAGAAATCCTCAGGGACATACCAGGAGTCCTTGGTCCTTGAAACCAATGCAGCACAGTCAAAAATATATCTGCAGTGATGCAAGAGGATATCTCACCATTGAAGGGAAAATTTTCACAGTAAGAACTCTTTTAATAATTTTAACCTTTGGTACTAAAAAATTAGAAATTGGCCACAAGGCCTTGGTAAAGGTAAGAGCCATGCTGAAGAATCTCTTTAGATACAGAAAATATTGTGTTTAAGTTAAAGATGTATAAAAGCATCTTTAGAACCATGTTCTCAAGCAATGGCTCTTAGCCCCCATTAAGTACTTTTTGTTGCCACAGACCACCAAGACTTAGCTAAAGATTTAAAACCCTAAAGTGCCTCGAATATTTATTTGAAGTTGCTCATTAAGGGTCTTCAACTTTGGAAAAAAGGGAGAAATAAGTAAATGCACACATTCCTATTAATATCTAATGCGAACAACACTAGAGTTTTATGCAGCTACAAAAATGGTTTCTGGTTGTATGCAGAGAAGCAAGAAATGTCAGGTACTTTCTCTCAGCATCACTCACTTGCATATTCTCACTGCATGCAGAAGCAGCAAGTGCTGAGTGTGTGTGTATTTGCTATCAAAGTTATTTTCATAACTTTCGAACGGTTTGAGACATTGTAATGAAACTTTCCACAAATAGTGTCTATCACCAGCAAAAGACTCCTACTCTTTGAGATCATTTTATGACCCTCCATCTTTCTTTCTTTCTTCTGTAATTTTGTATACTTCAAGTACGATACCTTCTGTATACAGATATACCTCAGTTAACAAAGCAGGTATGTCCCTGAGAAAAAAAAGCATTTCAACATGTTTCAGAAAACTTTTTATCCAAAACTGATACACACATGAAATGAAGCAACCCACTTGGAAAAGCCTTGCAAAAGAATATTTTGAGCCTTCTGAAGACCACGTGAAAGATTCTTCCAAAATGCATCCAGGGACTTTTTTCTTTCTTTCTCCAGCTTCTTTTATTATGAGTTTCATTTTGGTAGCCAAATTTATGGATATATGCTTAATATGCTGTAGCTGGTGAGGAATGTTTATCTGCTTTCCCTTTATCTGCTCAGCAAAGGATTCTGGAAACAGCTGCTTTTCATCCTACTGTAGTTAGGCATGCTGAGGTACAGTGGGGCCACTTTTTCCCAGGTCAAGCTTTTATTGCAAACATGCTCTTGCAACCTAATAATCCAGCTCCAGTCTTCATTCACCATCCTCCCAATGCCATTGCTGCTAAAAAAATTCCAAGCAGAAGAAAAGGGGGATATAAGCTTTGTAAAAAATGAGCTTCTTCATCAGAGGCTTTGTTGACTTATGTGTGTCTGATTTTCACCCTCCAATTCCACATCTGTGCTAGCACGAATAAAGCCACATTTCCTTACCCTGCAGTAAACCCCTGTTAATCAAAGTCAGATTTTCTTCTACATACATAAATAGGATTGCATTGTGAGTTACAGTATAACAATTCTCAATTTTTTTATGAGCGAATAATTACATTAAGATTATTCCTTTAGATGAGCTACCTCTTTCCCCCTGCCTTTTTTTACATACATACACACACTTGGAATAATATGAACATAAGGTTTTAATACAAGAATCATCTCTATATAGTTTATTATAAAAACAAAAATGTTCACAAATAAAATGTTTGTTTGCATGTTTATTCAAAACTCATTGTTTTAAATAAAGCAGCGTTAAAATCCAGTAAATGGTGACGAGGAGGCAGAAGTAGAAAACAAAGACCACAGGGCATCTGTATGCTGGTCTTCCCAAGTATCTTTCACTAAACCTGAATCTTTGTTTTCTTGTATACTTGAAAACCCCCCAAAATCAGAATTTGCACCGCTGGTCTGAAATAATTGTAATAGTGCATGTGTTGATGAGCTTTGTAAAGTTTTTAGATCCTCAGGAATAGGTGGTTTATCAGCTGGCTGTAAGCATACCTCCATATTTTGTCTTGAAATTCCCTTTTTATTCCTCCCTATGGAATGTATGACTTTTCTGCTGAGTTTTGTAGAAGGTGAACTTTGTATGCTAATGTCTGTCAAGTCACTGGGCTCTTTGTTTGCAGGGGGACTATGTGGTGGTTTTTCTGTCTCTAGAAGAACTGAAAGTTCTCTAGGAAAATTACTCTCCATGTTAAGGTGGGCAACATCTTTGTCAACTCCCGGATGAGTATCCACTTTCTTCAAACATTTTGCTGGCAGAAGAACTGCATTGTTCAATTTTCTTTTTGGCTTTGATGTATGGTTCTTTTCACTTAACTCCGAGCCCAAGATCTGAGTGTGAAGCACGTTTAAATTTGTTGAAAATCCTTGTAAATTCTGTCTTGAAATAGGCTCATAATGTTCATATATTTCACACAAGTTTTTTGTACACACTTTACTTTCTTTATGGGGAGGTAGTTGTATCAAGTTTTTTGATAAAGCAATCTCTGTTAAATTGGAGGCTTTTGACAATTTACCATTTTCCGTATTGCCACTCACTTTTCTTGATGCTTCTGAAGAACAGATGGTGTGATAAGAATAAGCAGAACATGAAGGTTCAGAGGTAGAATTTTTGTGTGTAGAATTAGGCTGAACATCTATGCACTGAGAACTTTGTTTCATTGTCTGCATTGTGATACTTTTCCTAGAATACCACCTCAGAGGCATATCTTGCCTTTTCAGCCTTTCTTTCAATTCTTCTGTTTTCGTTCCAATAAGAGGAGCAAACTGTCCAATGCTACACTTTCGCCTAAAATTAAAGAAGTTATATAAGTAAAGATGCAAAAGAAAATTTTAAAAATTACACAAGACTAACAAATAAGTAGTAACTCACTAGTATGTACCACTTGCAAATGATTTACTTTAAGTCTGCAATTTGCTCGCTTGAGAAAAGTGCCCATTATATGTAATGAAAATTAATTAGTGTTTGTGCACAAATCCATACAGAAGCCAAACTACACATTTAATTGTTTAATGGATGTAATGCTTGTTGATCCAGAAGAGCACTGGGGTGATAATTCTGCACATAGAACTTTATTTCACCCAGAAAGATAACCAGTAACATATAGAGATGGCATATTTTTCCCCACACAGGGGAATCTCTATTACAGAAAGCAAAAAGCCATAGAAAAGGATACAGTTGATATAATAAGTTTTTCTTGGACCTGGGACAAGACCATGGATGTAAGAAACAATATCCAAATTATTTGCCACGTGAACCATGGTATTTCTGAACAGAAGATAAAGTTAGTCAATTCTTAGATATCTCTTTACACTAAAAGTAGTTTTCCCTCTGAATGAATACTAGAGGGAAGAGTTCTAAGATGACAGTGAAGTGATCACTCCGATAAATAGAAATGAAAATTAAAAACTACTGATGCAAGCATTTTAAAAAGTCAAATGGATTTCTTTTATGTGTAACAGATAATTCCATATGCAAAAAAATTGGACAAAGTTGTAACAAGAAACTCTGGTCTGTTAGATCAGTGGTTCTTAACCTGAACTCTGTGGACTCCTGGAAGTCTGCAGAGCTCTCAGAGGGGGTCCTGCTGCAAGATTAATTTATTCAGAGTCTGGAAAACATCCCCAAATTTTAAGAGTAAAAGAATGCTTTTGAAAAACATGGGAATATGTTTTAAAGACTAAGTTAAAATATTTTATCAGTACCAAAGGAAGATATCAAAGGAACAATAATTTTGTTGATAATTGGACACCATTTATTAAATTTGATATATTTAATTCATAGATACCTAGTCCATATTTCACATAAACTGAAATGCTAAAGCTAATATAAGTTGGTTTTTAGACATATCTTTTGGAAGTAGTTTAGCATTATTATAAAAAATATAAAACTTACTGAAATCTGCTTTGTCAAGATACTCTGAATTAATTTGTTTCTCTTGTAAAGGATCTTCCAGATGATAAACTAATGGGATTAATGCCAAAATACTGGACATCAGAGCATCTTTTCAATGTCTCCACATTTGGAAATTCGCTTTTAGCTTTGAATGAGTGTTTTTTCAAGATTTAAACAGCTGTTTTATGAAACACTGAATTTATTCTATAACATCAGAATTAAGTTTTTCAGTGGGTACTGTGCTGACTTTGCTTTTTTTTTAAAGTTTTTTATCTGTTTATTCTCCCTGCTAAACATTTAATATTTCCACATTGTATCATAATTTGTTATTTCTGGAGGAAAAGATTTTGCAGTCCCCTCCCACCGTGGTTTTCAGGCCCCTGCCCGTCTCCCTGGGCTTTAGCAGGCAACACCAGCAATGCCACCACTCTTTCTTTGCAGGTGAAGCTGCACCCTCCCATTTTATAACAATGAGCTCTCCCGCCCCACCAATTTCCAAAATATTAAACAGGAACACAACCCTGTTACCTGTCCAGCCATCACAAAAGTAGGTTAGATTTATATTTATTTACTAATAGGCTGCTGTGAACACCCTTAACTAGTTTTTAAGGAAAAGCAGTGTGCTCTAGAGAGTATTTTGAGTCCATACCCATCATCCATGGAATGCCAAGCAGGGCTGCGGGCAATCTGTCACAACCTTCAATGTATCCCAGTCAATTCTTTGAAGCCAGAGAAGGTGGGGTGAGACCAATACGGGGGAGCACAAGTTGTGGGGCAGGGGGAGTGCCTTCTACACTGTTACTTCTCAGCCTTTTGGTGGTAGTGGAGAGCAGCAAGACTTTTCCCCCTGTCTTATGCTATGGCTTGACACTGTTTCTTTCCACTGATGACACCTGTTTCTTTCTTTCCTAGAAACTCACCACAGGGCCACTTCGGACCAGTTACTGGGGTGATGAAGCTGCATTCTCAGCATGGAAAGCACGCTCCATCAGACCCCCACCGGCCCACCACACTGTGCAGCCCTGCTCTCAGGGTACAGTGTCACCTCACACTCCAGCCAGGTTCCCTCACAGAGGCAGCTGGACACTTGGCCCTTGCTGCGGTCAGGTGACCCCCAGCAGATTCAGACAGAAATATCTGCCTGACAAGAAGCTTCTCTGGCTCTCTCAATTAAAGTCATGGGCCTTCCGGCAATTGCTCATCAGCCACTGCAGGGCACTGAGTCTATTATTTGCTCTTTCTGTGCTGCAGTGCAAGCAGCAGCGGCAGATCCAATCAGCACTGCCAACAGGCCTAAAAGGCCCGAACTCTGTGCTGACTTTGCTTTTTATTTATCAAAGTAAATAGGTGGCACGTGTAATAAAAGATATGAATATAACTTGGCTTACATGGTGTCAAGTGTATGATTTTTATCACTCACGTATCAAAACCAGAGTTTTGTGAAAGTTTACTTTATTTAATTTTTTTTTATTCACAGTGGATGGCTATATTAAAGATTTTGTTTCCAATACATATCCCACTTTGAATAAATCTGATATGGGTTTCCCAGCCTTACAAGGATGTGGGACACACAGGTTAAAAAATTCTGCATAAATAGCTCTTTTCTTGGGCGCAATTGTCATAGGTTCCCCACTCTTCCCCTTCTTTGTTGGAAAGGTTGTAGTAAAAAACTATTTTCAACAGCTGTGGTGGCACTGTGTGTGTGTATGTGTGTGTGTGTGTGTGTGTGTGTGTGTATGCCCACACATACACAATACCACCATGTACATATATTGTGTGTATGTATATGGAATGCAATATATATATTGCACGCACGCACGCACATGCACACACACACATATATAGGAATGCAATCATATATATATATATATATATATGGATGTGTGCGCGTGTGCGTATATATGTGTGTGTGTGTATGTATGTATATATTGTGGAATGCAAACTTTCTTGAAATAAGTAATATTAATACAACTGTTATAGCTTAACATCTTATTTACATTGCTTTGGGCTGAATCCAATTGTTAATCCAAACTACAGTAGACCCATTAAGTAAATGGGAACTTGGTAAGTCACCACTACTATACAGTGGAGGCTGGAGCAATAAGGCAAATGGAACAACTTGCAATTCAGATGACTCTCAGCAAGCCTTGCATCCTTTCTTCTTACCAACCAATGGGCTGATGTTGGCTATCAGCTTCTCTAAACAATATCTTGTCCTTTTCTTTCCAGAACTCAGCAGGCATTTTTCTCAGTACAAAGATTTATGGGCACACATAATTTCCCACCCCAAAAGAAGATATTTATGGACAAAAGTTTCCTCTGCCCTTAAGAAAGCAATGTGGAAGGAGCAGCAACAGGGAGCAGGAAGGGAAGATTCACAAGCCCAGTCAATAGATCCTTATAGAATAATTGCCCAGTCATGGTCTGAGATAGGCAGCAGGGCATCTGCTCCAGACCACTGGCATGCTGTTGCCTGGATCATGTGAACAGCTACGTTGCTGCTGCTTTATTTTCAGTTTTGCACTTGCCAGAGTCCTGGAAGAAAGAAGCTTTTTGTTGCTCAGAAGGAGCAACAGCCAGAAGGAAAGGTAACATGTTTGGCAAGAAATGTTTGTTTATGTCTGGGTCAGTACTAGTGGTGGGCTGGGGAGTCCTGAAAAAGGATGTGGGGAAAGGACGAGATAGTTCTGCCATGAGCTATGTCGTGTCAGTTTTATTTCTGAGTAAATCTGCTTGGGACCAGCCTGCTATTCTGAGTGTATTTAAACAGGAGAGGGGGTTGGGAGAGTTGAAAGCAAGTGCAGGCACACACTGTGTAGTCATGATTTACTTCTGTCTAAATCTGAACAAGATGGTATTGCCACTGCTTTGTGTGTGTATTTAACTGGTGGTGGTTGATGCTACAAGACAGAAGATATAACTCCTGAATAAATTTGTATACTCTGCAACAATGTATGTTCTGTATTTGTATACTCTGCAACTCATTATGCTGCAACTCTGTATGTTCAACAGGAGGTTTGGAAGGCTGAGAGCAAGCTCTGGCTGCAATTCAGGCAACCTTACTTCTGAAGAAATCTGCAGAGGACAGGGTGGCTGCTGTATATATTTTAACAACCAGCATTTTGGAGATTGTTTTGCAAAAGAAGATAGTACTATCTGCATCTTCCTAATTAGGCTTCTTGTTTGTCCAAAGGAGAACAGCTGATACCACTACCTCTTCCAACATACTGCATGGGCAACTGTAAGAGGTTAGGGGCCACGTTAGTCCCTAGAAGACCCTAGACGGCTGCACCATCCATTGCACCATCACCATAGAAAAACAAGCTTTTGCACCCTACTGGGTTCAAGGGACATTTTTCCATTTTTTTTAGGTGAAAAGCCTTTCTAAGAACAGGTGACTGGAAGTCACTTCCAACTTACTTCCTGTTTTAAAAATATGCCTCTCTTGGCCCTAGAAAGGCCTGTGGGGGTTAAAAATGTGACAAAGATACATATCACATGTAAGAAAACTATATATGTATTTAAAATCCTGGCAAATGCAAGGACAAAGACACTCATACCTCACATGAAGCTGCAAGTGAATCTGATGTATTACTGAGGCCTTTGTACATTTTTCTTTTGCACCTAATGCGCAGATGGACAACATTGGGGCAGGTTCACCACATCCAACTCACATACCAAAGTTGCCGACTGGCAGAATTTATTGCTTATTAAAAGGGTTCCAATGAAATTTCAAAAATATTTCCCCACACACACACACACTGTACCAGCTGTGGATTTAATTTCTAGATATGTTCTCCAAACAAGGAGAACATGCTTCTTTTTGATGTTCCCAAGGCAGGAGTGGGCAAGTGCATGGGTGGTAAAGGCCAATTTTTGCCCTTAAGTCCCACAACAGCACAGAGGCAATGTTATTACCAGTTGGCATTCTGGTCTGGTTTTCATCTTTAAAAAAGGGATGGAAACTGGAGGTTTCAGAAGATAAAGGCCAAGTGCCATGTCTGTGCATGGTTTGGGGCACAAAACTGTCCTGAGAAATAGTTTTTGAATACTGGATGTTCAAGAAAAAATGCAGAATTGTCCCTTGTCAGGGTGCTTCAGGGGCAAAAGAAGTGGGGTTCAGGGGTATAGGTGGCCCAGGGACTGCATTTTCCCCACCCGTTCTTATAACAACTACTTACTCTTCATGAACTAAAGAAAGCAGGCTACCTGATGTCAGTGTAAAGGCCTCATTATGTTTCTGTATTGCTGATCTCTTCAAAACTAGATCTGTTAAACTAGTCAAGACCGGTATTATTTTTCTAAGAAAACTCAAAAATGTGTACTTCTGTACTGTTACACTGTAATGAGGCCTTCAAAGTAGATTGTTAGCAAATTTGGGCTATTTTTACCTTTTAATTTTTGGTGTATTCTCTCTTAATTCTAAAAAGTCACAAGGAATCTTGGCAACGATATCGTCCACAACCTGATAATGAGAACTTTGTGCAAAGTTCTGATGTTGTTCACTTTCAACATGCTAAAGTTAGAAAAGAAATTAGAAAAGAAATTAGAAAAGAAAAAGGAGGGTCAACAGCATTCATACACAAAGTATTCATATACAACTAAAATGCATGTAATAATTTTCTTGTATAAGAAGAATGCATAATACTACAAACAATATAGTCCACATTTGATACTCCCCTAACAAAATTGTTTATAGACATCGTGAGAAACAGATTCTATGCTTTAGTATGACATGTAAATGTTACACAAAATATGTAGATAATACTTTTCTAATACTGTTTTCTATTCGTGAGTGCATATCTTTCATAACTTGGAAGGCCTTATTGGTAAACAGCCTCAGACTTCATTATGGAAGTGACTATCCTGCTGATCTTTGCCTGCTTTGAAACTATGCTTGACCCAGAAAATAGATTTTGACTGTTCTTGATCCAGCACATCCAATACCATCCTTCCTTTCCCTGGTAAAAGCCACAGCCTCTAACAGCCCTCCTTGAAACTTTGTGGTCAGGCCAGATCATATGCCACCTCATTATATGCAAGCGCTTATCATTGAAATCTTGTGGTTAGTCCCAACTGACCCATTGAACCAAAGGGATTTACCGTAAATATTCAATTCAATTCATCTTCTCTAGTTAGAGGAAGCAAGCTGACTTGGCCTGTTTCTGAAATGTCCCACAGTTTGAGATAGACAAAAAGTTGCTAATTAATGTCCAGGGATCTTTTTTCCCTATGCTTGCTATAGTATTTCAGTTATTCTGAAATTTTAAAAGAATCCCTTGAAGACTGACAGCAAGTCTTGAATCTAAAAGATTTTGTGGATTTTGTTGGTGAGACACTAACTCTCTGGGAAAGAATATGAAATACTTCAACAAACTATAAATTCTAGGATTCTCGAGGATGGAGCCATGACAATTAAAATGGTATTAAAGTACTATAATTATACAGTATGAAAGAGACCTTACAAATAAAGAGGGATACAAGAAGACCTACCCACCAAAATCTAAAAAATCACTAAAGTATATACGGATCTCCCTAACAAAAGCACACTGGTTATTTAGATAAAATATACATACAGCTTGAAGATCATCATACTTCTTCAGACAGCATTCACAATATCCTTTTCTCTTCTTATGCTTTGGGGAAACCTGAAGTGGGCCCTTCTCTTTGTCCTTATTTTCTGGGTTTCTAATTGCAAGAAAAGAAAAGATGTCTTAGACTCACATGTGCTGTAAGCCAGGTGAGGTAAACGGCTTCCAGAAATTCTAGCCACCTCTAGTGGCCAAGATTTTTTTCCCTACTACCCAATAGCAAACTGAAGTTACTCTGCAATACCATGTTTTAAGCATTTTCAAAACAGCTATGAGTTTAACCAGAACAAAGGAAAGTACTGGTAAGTATATTTACATATTTTGCAGGAATCTGCAAAGTGAGGAAACCATAGATTTCACACAGTTAAAAACCTATTTGAATTCCACCCTCCAGTAACATTGATCTAAAAAGTGAAAGAGGAACTCTATCTCCATCTAATGGGTTTATATTAAGAAGTGGATGGCTCTGCTAAACTTAAGCCACAAGGACTTTTGTCTACATAAAATCTGCAGAAGCAAATAACAAGTCACATTTTGTATGCTGTGCAATATGCTAAATACGGTGCTACAATACAACTGCATACGGTAGAATGCTAGTACACAGAAAAAAGAACACTGAACATTTCTCAGTGTACACATGTTAAAACATATTAACAAAATCTCATTTTTTTTAAACAGAGAAAAAATCCTATAAACTGAAAAAGCAAGTCTCTTGCACCATCTGCTGGTTGTCAGTATAGGCTTCAGATTGCATATTGGTCTCATTAGATAGTGATTTTTTAAAAAATCTATCATGCAGGTATGTCTGCAAATAAAAGGCCTGATGATATGTTATCCTGTCTCTGTATTTAAAGGATTTCTATGTAAAGTCTTTGTCTCTGAGACTGAACTGGGCTGTGCATTTACTGAGGATCCACTCCACTCCAGATACTGCCAGAAACATCAAGAGTTAAGATGAATGAGGACTACATACTGTGGGCAATTAATGAGCCAAGCTGAGTTAGACAACATAAGTCTCTTGAGAAAACTCCTCATATGATGAGCAGATAAAGTCATGTGCAGAATGGCATTAAAAGTAGCCCAAATCATACCATACCCATTATTGCAAGGTCTTCCCTTGAAAAGTGACAAGTCCTTAAACATACCCTTAAATCATATAATAACAAAGCAATGACTTTAACCAATTGAATCACATATGACTGAGGTAACAGTTGTTTGGCAAACTTATTTGCTTAGAAGTGGAAAGCAGTTCACTGCACAAATCTGCTGTCTCCAAATGTGAACCCGACATTAAGAAGTTGCCTTCTTAAGATTCCAATGGAAAGCAACTATTATAGTCATTGTAGGAAATTCTTAGACACTATGAGATTGTTTGGTAGTACATATGAAAAAAGTAAATTGGTTTCCTGAGATTCCTATAAAAATATTGCTTCTAAACTTTGTGCTCATAACAACTTGTCAACATATGCCACACAGAATAACATGTTAAGCTGATAGTGGTGTTTAATTTTTTTTATTATACTTTGTGTAAACTTAATCATATTCTGGAATACCACTTAAGTCTTTGCAAAGTTGAATTACAGTTTAAAAATGTCTTAATGATTAAATAAAATTAGCATCACATTCTATTAAACTTTTTCTTATACCAATTAGTAAGACCCAGTCCTACAGCAGTGTGATAAATTTGACAAAAAAAAATCAAAATTATTACATAAACAAAGAGCACCACTTCCCATTTTTAGAATTAGGGGTACCAGGATCAGATCTGTGGCTGAGGGAGTTCAGTTTTTGGGACACCAGCTTACATTGTACATTGGGGCTGCCCTATTTTCATTTCCTTTTGGCATGAATTGATTTAAAAAGTGTCCACTATTCTGAAGATGACAATAGTCAAGTTATACCTTTCTGACAGAGACAAAATTTATTCCAAGTTATGCCTATTACGCCTAGTTTCTAATAGTGATAAAAACAATAACTATATAAAGATTGTGTGAGATTCTGTATTATGGCAGTTCAAGTGGTGATAGCCCAAGAGTGGAAAAGAACCTTTGACTGTTCACTGCTATCTACATCATATATATATATATATGTATATCATATATCATATGTATATCATATATCATATCATATATATATATATATATATATATTTAAAAAAATCAAGTTCATAACCACTACGGAAATATTAGGTAAGGAAACAGCTAATCCAGATGTGTTTTGTTCAAGCTAGCATGTGTCTATTCAGTGTTCATGGTGTAAATACAAATATTATATTTTCAGATAAATACAGAGTAGAATGGTTACAATGAAGTAATGTTTAAAAGGAATTTATTAATTTGGATATTGTGTTTGATTACAAACTTTATTTTTATAATGTTTTAATTAAAAAGATGGTAGGAGGCTTGAACAAGAATAAATGCCATACCTTTCTTCTCCCCCTGTTATCATAGCATTAACTGCTGAGTTGGGTGAGGGGAGGGGCAAGTGGAAAGGAGATTATTTTCATTTGGTATGTTTTTAAAAATCAAAGCTTTAAAAAATACAATTCTGTAAGGCATATACAAGCAGTGAGTGTATATGAAAAGAAAAAGAAAATCAATGGAATCTTTTTTATACAATAAGATTAAACAGAGCATAAGATTTTTCCCCCAGTTTCCTGGTAAACATTTGATTAGCAGACTAACCACAGGCAATCCATAAACCCATAAAAGAAATTGTACTGTCAAACCATTTCTTGGGATAAATCCTGTAATACCTACACACAGAAATAAATATTACAACTACATTGACAGATTCACTTTTTGAGATAAAAACAGATAGACAAAAAGCTAAAATTCTGTTAAGGAGCATTCGATTATAACACTTCTTTTGAAGGTGCCTAAACAGCATAAATACTCAGTAGTATGCAACTGGATCACCTCAGGGACCTAGTGGGAACAGAAGTGATGAATAAATGCCTCAAATAAATAAATAAACAGTAAATCTCTAGTGTGTCATCCACCTAAACAGAAACAGAGGCTGATACAAATGGTTTGATTGCTGTACATGAGGTCTTTGCAATTAAAAAGTTTGCACACAACCAAGTAGGTGGCTAATTCAAATCAGTGATGAAATTCACCACTCCTCCCATTGCTTTATACAAATAGTTTTCCTGATACATAAAATCAGAACCTCTAAAATTCCCATTACTGTCCACTCCTGACTGTCCCCATCCCCACCCCCAACAAAGTACATTTCCTTCTTCAATTTAGCCTTTAGGTGAAAGTTTGCTCTGCTCTCCTTTTTCTCCAAGTTCATGTCCCTTTCATTTAGGACATAGGCCTTTGCCTCTTCTAGCTATTCTTTGCCATTTTTTCAGTTTTCAGAGTATTGCATACTCTGTACCCTACTTTCAGCTATCATCTTCCATGAGGCTCAATTTCACTATATTTGTCTACCTCCTGCTTCTTCATTCTCTCCAGCACTCTATAAATACACACATTTCCCCTATTCCATTGTCTCAAGCAAAAACCAACACATTTTCCTGAGTAAGTAGTTCTGCATACTACTATTACTACTACAGTATGGGATGGGGGCATACAGAAGTGTGTGCAACTGAAGCATTCATTTTAATGGCTGCAATATAGCATTAAAAACAACTAATCTTGTCTTGAGTCTAACTGCTCAGCAATGATTTTACTAAGTCAAATACATCATAAGTTCGATACCAGTCTGAAATTTTATTTTAGAAATCCACGCTTGCTTCCATTCCTGCTAACCCCTTACCAAATTTTCTCATTTCTCATTTTCCTCTTCCACACATCCATATTCAGTTACCTTTGTTTATTCTGAAGTTCTTTCTGGCCATTGGCATTCTTCTTATCCACATCAAATGGACTGCAAGGTCTTGGAGTAGAATAGTTGATAACAGGAAAGCTGGACAGTTGCAAGTAAAATGGTCTGTAGTGACTATATGAAAAAAGATAACAGTTATCTCAGTTCAACACAGCATACACAAAAGCTTTAAATAAGCTGTACTCTTCCTTGCAAAACAACATGCTGTTTGCCATGCTACAGCAAGATAATACTCTCAGTATTTTTCTTCTATGTGAACACTGTATTCCTCCTTAAAAGCTTCAGAACATATATAGAGCTACCCTGACATTCAGAAGAGTGTGGGCATGGAACAGACTGCCTACACATCATTCTTCTGCTTGCTGTACCTTTCTTTCTTTCTTTTTTCCAGGGATGCTGGCACATTCATACTTTGAGCCAGAGTTATGCTGTGTAAATCAATTATTGCAGTTTCCTTCCCTTTGTCCCTCCTTCCCAACTTGAAAAAAAATGCACTTTTGGGAAATTCTCTCCAATACCTTATTTTAAGTCTTAAACCATTCACTAGCCACACTTTCTTTGTACTTCCTTAATGTACTGCAAATTTTGGAAGAGACTATCAAAGAAAAAGAGACAAAGAGTAAGAGATAGAAGTTACAGACTCCTCAGCTGGTTATATATAGCCCTTCCTTAGATCAACGAACCAGTTTCTTTGAAGATGTACATGTCTGGATTTTTCACTGTCTAACAGAAAACACAGAGTAGATAAGAGACAATGCTTTTCTTTTAAAAAAAATCTGTATCCAGCGTACTTTACTTTGTGGTGAACTACTTGAGGGAAACGCATATCTGAATGTGCAAGTACTTTCTTTCAACATACGTAATGCTACTGCAAAATATCTGAGATCAAGGAATAATCCACATATTTTATGAACAGGCATTCCGCAAAGATACCCAGTGTTACTTCCCACGATCTCATTATTTATGTACAGGCCATTTTCCTCCCTCTTTGACACTTCCTGCTAGTTTTATTATATAGATTTCAATGGATCTTGCAATGTATATTGAAAGCTTCTAACATATGGTTGGATTTAGATTTTTTCACATTTAAAACAAGACTCATTGAAATTAATGAGACTGAAGTTATCCATGATTTCAATGAATCTCTCCTAGGTATGATGAAATCTGCATCCAACCCAGAGAAGGCAGAATTTTCCAGCAGATGAGTTATATAATTCATCTGGTAACAATACTCACCATCTTCTATCCTCCACCTTCAGAAAGGGATTTTTCAATTTACCTGTTCAAAAGAATATATCTTAAAATTCTCACACCAACTAAATTATACAAACTCTCCCGTTTGAAAAACATACCTCTTTTATATTATAGGATACAATCTTAATCTTATATATCAATAATTTCATCTAAAATATTTATCTTATGTGTTTAGAAAAACATACAGTACTCTCAACCATTTCTTGAATACTTACTTTTTGTTCTCTGACCACTTGGCTCTTTTTCCTGTTTAAGAGAAAAATGACTATGAACATTTTATTCTCTTAGCATTAAAGCTGTATCATATTTTTGTAACTGAATTTTGTTGAAGAGGACCCTCAATAACAGGTTACAAAGCTGCTGGCACAGCAGCTCTAAAATATGATGGGATAAAAATGGGTAATACTATTTCTCATCTTATTGGCAGGGCTAATCATAGTCATCTATTACATAGTTATGTATTTTATGCTACAGTATTAGAACAGGCACAAACAGAATATGGGATTGAGAGTCTGAGGTTAAAAAATTCTTACTTTCCACTTTCTTCCATTTCTGTTGCTATGAAACTGAACACACATTAGTACAGGATCATAAGAAGCTGCAGTATATTGATTGATTGATTTAGAAAATTTGTATCCCGCCCTTGAGTCAAAAACGTTCCCAAGGCCACTTACAAATAATTAATTTGACACTTCCCAGCCTTCAAGGTTATAATCTAAATAAAACATAATGAAAAGGGAATGAAAGTGAGGGAGGGGATTAAGTTCTGCAAATACAATCCTCTTTCCACATTTGTGGGCTTGAACTTTGTGAATTTAATTATTCATGAGGCACATACTTGCCTCTCCCTCATTCTCCTCCTCCCATTCCCTTGCATTCATCACCCCAGGAAACCCCACTCCACTGCTGGAGGTGTGTCTTCTCTGCCATATGGCTGCACAATCTGCTGCAGAATGGCTGCTGATTGGTCAGGTACTCTCTTTGATCCTACCCATCTCCTCTGGGAGGAATCTTTCTGAAGACGGCAACTGGAAGTAACTACAACGCCAGAATTCAGCACTCTACTCTTCTCCGTCTGAGGAGAAAGTACCAGTAAGCTCTTTACTTTGTCTTTTTTCTTTTCCCCCAGGAGCGCCTTGGCCAAAGGCAAGGGAATGGGATGTGGGAGCTCTGGAGGGAAATGGGAGGGGGATCATGGGGGAGTTATTTGCCGTTTTCCCACTTTCACAAGGTTCTGCACCCCAAACCCTTGTGAATGTGGAGGGGCCACTGTACTGCCTTTTCTTCTCTTTCTCTGAGATCATGGCAATGGCAGTTGGAATGGAGAGGCTAAGGCACAATGGAGATGCTGGGGCTAAGACACAATGAAGCTGTGCCTGCTTATTCTTCTCTCCCTCTGAGACCACAACACTGGCAGTTGGAAATTATACCTGTTCAGGTCATTGGTCCATCTAGCTCAGAATAATCTATTCCATCTGGGATCAGCTTTCAAAGGTTGCAAGCAGAGGTTTCTCATACCACCTGCTACCTGATCCTTTACACACAAAGCAACAGAAATCCCTACTTATCCTATATTCAGCTCCTTGAGTGTGCTAAATCTACTGCAATAGAAATTTTGATTCCTTTTGACTGAGAAAAGATTTTTAAAAAGTAAACAAGATAAGATGAATGCACAATAATGAACTGTCACATCTTAACATGGCATACTTTTTGGGCTTAGCTTACTAATATACGTATTAAAAAAAAGGTAATTGAATTTCCAAGAAAAAACAGTGTTCACCATTAACAAACAGTTGGGGAGATGCCCCTCCAAGTATCAGACATTTCTTTCTTCACACCCCTCAAGCCCTTTCATTCTCCTCAACCTTCATAGTCCCTTATCTTTCTTTCCTTCAGGACACATGACTGTCCCATCCTGCTCCCTTACGCTGAGACAGTACTGAAAGCAGCAGATGAGTCCCTAACAATGCAGTTCTATAGGCATTTATCTGGAAGCAGTCTGTGCAATGCGGTTTGATCTCTGTTAAGTCTTCTTTTCAGGACTGCAAATTAAGGCTGTGTTCACCCATCAGGAGAAAAATTATGAATTAAGAAACTGTGATGGGTGCTCATTGATTCTTGTTTCATTTCTCCCTTCATGAGAGCAGATAAACAAATCAGGAAAGGACAGCTTTGTGTATATCCAAATTCAGGACTGTGGTTAGGTATACCCAAGGAGATTTTTATTTGATTTATACCTATTTATGTCACGTACTGTTATTAAAAATTATGCTGCGTCCCATGTACTTTTCCACACTTCCTTTGAGCATGCAGAGCTTCAGTAACTGACCAACTGGAAAATAGCTCAGAGCCCAATAGAAGTTGCCCATCTCTTGTGTAAATGAAAAAGTCATTGTATTATTGATTTTAAGACAGTAATTTTACTAAATTATTCTAGAACACAACAACACAAAAAGCATATTTTCTAATGACCTACAACAGTACATGTGATAAATATCTCAGAAGTTATTTTTATACATTTTAATATGGATTCACTGCTTTCTGCTCATTTTCCTCTGAAACAAGAATGTCACCTTACCACATCTTTGATTTCTGTGCTTGATTTCTTGATCAGAGAGAGATCTTTCTTCTTTTGGTCAATGTAATTCTTGATATCTATTTCAGGAAGAAAAAGATGATGAACAACTCGCTCTAAGAGAACTGAAAAAATACTTGAGTGGTCCAATAAAAATCAGTTGTAGTTTAAAAATACTTGCCATCGACATGAAGTATTTTCACTCCCCAGCTCAAGGCATTAGATAGTATGCTACCTGAAGGAATTAATTCCTGGAGGACAAATATTTTTCATCAGTTAAAATATTTGGGTATGTACGTATGTGAATACAAGCAGCATCAGTTAAAGTACACACTCTCAGCCCACCCAATGAAGACAAAATATACAAGCAAAATTAAGTTCAATTTCAGATTATCACTCCTTGACCACTTGTTCCTTCTTTTTTAAAAAATGGAACTAATCATGCTATTACTCCAAGATTCTATCATCTTCTTGTCAAACAGCCTGGGGTGACCTTCCAGTTTTAAAGCTTCAAGGGCAACATGTCTTACAGCTCTTCTAGCAATTGCTTTACCTGTATACTGCCAGAAGCACAAGTATACAACAACCTCTGCTACAATTGCTTTGGTGATAAATAATAACAAAATAGTTGCTAGAAAGAACAAATTACTGAGAGAGGCTGAGGAAATTGCCACAATCCAATGTTGACATGCGGTGCACTCCTTTGCCTGAATTATATTTGGTAACAGAAAATGAACATTATCCTAACTATGTCTAATGGGCTCTTACATGAAAGCTACATCACTTACAAACCTATTCCATAGCTTTCACTTGGGAAAGTCTCCTTAGACTCCAGTCCAAAACACCTACTTGGCAACAGTCCCCAAACAATCAATGGGATTTGCTTCTTAATAGGCATGTATAATATTGTGCTATTAGATTAGTATGCTCTTAAGTGAACTAGTCATAGTTCATTTTCTGAAAGAATTCTCAGTGTCCTGAAAGTAAAGAAAGTCTAACTGAATTTCTGAATTCTACACCAGCACAGCTATGAATAGCAGAAAGGAAATAAAGACACAAACTACCACACAAATCAACCTTTGTGGTCATAAGACTTCAAAATAAAATTGTTGCTTGATCATGTTTTATGCACTTTAAAAAAATTACTGTAATAAGCTATCTTGAGACCCTAGGTGGGGTGACACATGAATACTGAAAGTAAGTAAACTAACTTGAAGTAGTTGGTCTGATGGTTTGGAATTGTGGTCTAGCAGAGCTTTTAGAACTGCACACTCCCAGATTCACATAAGATGCTAGCATCAAATGAAGATATAAACAAAGCTTTGATGGTTATAGGTATAGCTTAGAAATTTGAATCATGTTGCTATACGACACATACCTGTTCCTTGATTGCTTTTTCAACTAAGGATTTTCCTCTACTCATACGCACCTATATTTGAAAAGAAATGCAGAACAAAATTTGTACATCTCTGCTACTCCTGAATAATGAAATGAAGTATTTTAAGGGATGACTTTGTAACAAAAGGTGGACGTGAAGAAAACAGCTAGCCTTTGCCATCCAATGTACCCTGCTATAATACTTCATAATTTTCAGTATTTCAGGAGAGTAATGATTTTGAGCATTTCAGTACATTACTGAATCCAGTACTGCAGTGCTTAGGATCACAGAATTGAGAGGAATCTCAAAGTCAGCTAGTCTAGGAAACCACCACGGCTCATGTGAAACAAATCACTAGGTCTTACTTCAGATTAAATATGACCAATATTAGGCCATCAGTTTTATAAAACTTCTGAAACACACTCAGGAAATGGCATCTATAGAAAATGAAATCCAGATGTGATGTGAAAATAAAATTATGACTAAATCCAGTTGTAGTCCAATTAGAGTAGACGATTAAAACTGGTGGGATTTAGAGTGGTGTTAACTAAAGTCCCACTCATTATAATGGATCTATTCTAGATGAGACTAAAATTGGATTTAGCTCTATGTCCATTACTTATGCTATACAGAGGTATCTCATTATTTAGAAAAACAGTAAATAAAATACTACAAGTTCAAATAATGTGGACTGATTTCAGAAACATTCTGTTTTTAAGACACTTAAAAGAACAAACAACAGTCTCCATAGCCATGCTATTAGAAAACTATATTCTCAGGTAACACAGACAAGAACATCATGAGAGGAGCATACACTAGGGAATTTTCATCAAAACACTCTTTTCCTGAAGTGTTACCTCACCATGTCTGAAGCACTAACTTTCATTAAAAGACTATGTATAATATTGGAAAGAGTCAGATTACTTGATTGCAGTATTTTTAAAACATTCTCTTCTGAGATGGGCAGGGATAGGAGGAGGAAGGAGGAAAAAGACTTACTGCATCTGCTGTCTTATATGAACTTCCATCATGTCTATCTCTTCTGCTGCTTGGATGAGGTGAACTGTTTCCACCATTATATACAGATTCTGGGCTTGGGACTGGAGATACTTGTCCAAGAGTCTGAGCAAATTTTGCTTCCTTTTTATTAGAGATCAGATAGCTAATATCTTTACTCAGAAATCCTTCAACTCTCTAGATGTAAGGAAGGAAAGATTATCAATACATTACAAGGAACAATTACAGTACTTTATCTGATGCAATACAAAGTAACATAAGAAAGCATCTAACACCAATCCAATAGATTATAATGTCCCACGTGCCACATGATCAGTATTAGAATTTCTTTCTCAGAATTGAATCCATATGGCCTCAGTTGTATGCAATATGACATAAAAAAGTTGTTAGAGTCTGACCACAATCGGCTATTCTCATCTCAGCTGGAACAATTCAAGTGATTTATATCATCAAGTGCTGGTAATTATAGTGACCCCTCCACTTTCATGAGGGTTTGGGGCACAGAACCCTCACAAATGTAAAAAAACCCTGCAAATAACACACACACACCCAAGTCAGCAGTCCTATTTACATTCCTTTTCGGGGATCCACCCTTCCATTCCCTTGCCTTTTGCCTGAGTGTGCATGCCTTCGCCCCTATTGTCCCTCTCCCATTCCCTTGCCTTTTGCCCAGATGCACTGCCTTCTTTCTCTGCACCCAGGAAAAAGGCAAGGGAATGAAAGGGGGAGAATGGGGGGAACCTTGTGCATGCCTTCCTTCTTCATGCATATGCCTCCCCACACATTCGCTTGCCTTTTGCCCAGGTGCATGGAAGGAAGGCATATGCACTCAGACAAAAGGCAAAGAAATGGGAGGGGGAGAATGAGGGGAAGACACACACAAAAAGAAGAGATAGAGAAGAAACAAGTCATTTGTGAGAACTTTTTAGCCCCTTCTTTTTATTATGAGAAGGATGAAAACAGAAATTCAACACCCTATTCAAGGCAGCATGTTGCCATAAGGACTGCTTGAAATAATGACAAATGAGGAGGCTCTAGACCCCAGGGGTTTCTAACTCTCCTAAGATATCAGCTTGGAAGGTACATGTGAGTAAAGAGACAGAAGCTACAAAGTATGTTGTAAGATAAAAATAACTTTCAAAATTGTAATCATCATCATTATTAAATTTATTTATAGCCTTCCCTTTGCCCTGGTTGAGACTCAAAACAGCTTACAAAACCTAAGTAGATACAGCTAAAAAAATTACATCATACAAAAGACAAAAACATAATTATCAAGTAACATAAGTATAACCATTAATAACACCCGAGAGTAATTAACAAGGTATATGACTGCTCATTCATTCACTCACAATTTTTTTTATGAGTATACATTTTGTGTTTTAGCTAATATTTATATTATATTACTATGTTACCTATATCTTGGTGATCCTCTCAAGCTTCTGATACATACATCTAGCAACAATGTATTAATCATTAGGTTTGTCACCCAGAAAGCTTGTATCTGCATAAGCTTGTTTGAGAGGCTCCTCTCACAAAAGCAGCATTTTCTAATTCCGATGTCCTGTTTTTGCAGACTTGGTATTATTCTCCATTTTAAATCATAGCCATATATTTGGTGACTTACCCCTCCCAATTCTTTAAGATCTTTTGCTATTTTTTCAGAGAGGACATTAGATGGAACATCAAGGTAGAACACTTTCCCAGTAAGTGGTTTGTATTTTAATTTATCTGACTTTGTGGAATCTTTCTTTACGGTTTTCAAGGGAGGTCTGCTTCTTTCTGTTCTTCCTTGCATATCACCTATCACCAAAAGAAAAGAAAATCAACAAACTGGGATCTTTTTATAGAAAAACCCTGTTAAAGGAAGCAAAACCATATTTCTGAAAAGCATATGTGCTTGTCAATATTATGTGCCACACATACAAAAACTGGGAAATATTAAAAACAGGTCTCATTAGTATAGGAGATAATGCCTTAAAAACTATCAGAGCCAAACAGTGCAAATTCTACATTTTTTTTTTACATTTACTTCTTGAGAAGTAAATTTTACTGTATTCAGTAGAAAGGTTTGTTGTTGTTGTATGCCTTCAAGTCATTTCCAACTGATGGAGACCCTAAGGTGAATCTATCACGGGGTTTTCTTGGCAAGATTTGTTCAAAGGGGGTTCATCTTTGCCTTCCTGACAGAACATGACTTCCCCAAGATCATCCAATGGGTTTCCATGGCTGAGCAAAGATTGAAATCCTGGTTTTCAGAATCGTAGTCCAACACTCAAACCATGATAGCATGCTGGCTCCCCCTTATACTAAATCAAGGCCCTGGTCTATCTAAGCTTAGTAATGCCACTGTCCTGAGTGGCAGATCTCTAGAGTTGATATCAGGGATGGATAAACAGTGAAGGATCTAGGGGTCATGTCACAACTGGGAGGTTATTTCATACATATCCTTTAGGGGCTGTGCAATTCCCATCACTGGTTTTGCATTTCTCATCTCTCCCTGGAGATGCTGTATTGACTCTGCAATGTTTCACAGATAGTGCATATGCTGCAGCACACGGCCCAGATTTGCAAGCAGAGTCTGGCTTGTAGGAATTATCTCCATATTGTGTTCAGATATATACAGCATTGTTTAGTTCATACACTGTATTCTGCATGTAACAGTGGTGTATCAGACTTCTTGGACTGATGGAGCAGTTCTCACCTAAACAGACCATACATTACTGTGCTGTAATATTAATTAATTAATAATATAACATCAGTATTCAGCAGGAAAGTGATCTTGATGGCAAATAAACTTCTCATTTGCATGGCCTTTTTATAATCAAGTTTTGCTTATTCTAGATGAGAAAAAAGTTCCAAGCAAGTGTATCAGGACAACAACTAAAAGCCAAGTTATTTCCATTGAAATAAATAAGTTGCCATTTCAAGCATGTCATGCCTGCAAGGGTGAAAGATAAAATTCCTACAAACTACATGTATGGTCATTTTTATTATACAAAGAATCATCTATTTAATATAGATAACAGTCCTCATTCCTGGCACAGATTTTATCATTAAGTCATGCAGGCCAAGGGGTCATGCTGGCCAAGGGGCCATGAATCAATCCACATGACTTAGTTTTAAGAACATCCTGTAGGATAAGTGTATATCCTAAAGACATCAAAGAGCATTCCTATACAGAATGTATGGAATGGAAAAGTACATCACAAGCCTTTTATCTGAGCTTTTCTACACTAGAACCTGCCTTATAACAAATCAAACCCATCCTTTGGGAAGGAGTCCCATACTGAGAGGACCACCCATAAAAACACTCTATTCTGTAGGGTAACCCAGTGTATTTTAGAGAGGACATGCAATACTAAAGACATCATCTATATAAGCAAATATGCTCATATAGGAAAAGTATCTTATTCCAATGTGCAGCCAAAACAGAGTGAAATGACAGAATTCTAAATACAGTTGTGAAAAATCAATGTGCATAAGTACGTTGCCATACCACTGTCCACCTAAATATTGATTCATCCTTTGTCTAAAAGCTGAAAAGGATGCAGAATATCAAAACATGCCAAAATCCACTTGGATTAAATCACATCTACATTTGAGCTACTTTACAAACATTATATGATTGTCTTCTTTTTGAACAATAACAAGTCACACAGAAGGGATTTTAACTGAAAACATACTAGCTCTTTTTGACCTAAACCCATTGCAACAGCTATCATTATATACACACTTAAAAATACAATAAATTTAAGTCAAATAGCTGTTCTCACATACAAATGTCATCCAGTCCTTATCAACTAAGTTAGCTTCTGGACCTATCTAAGGATAAGCTTCCCCTTGTGATTTCCCCAAAGAGAAAACAAAAGAGGATATCACAAAAATAACTCCCCCTCAAAACCCACAAGGCATCTGGACACACTGTAACACACATCCAACACAGCAAGCACAGAAGCATTGGAAATGATTTCTCTTTGGTATGCTTGGTGACTGCATAAACCATAAAGCATCATGCACCTTCTTCCTGTCATGTAATCAAAACTGACATCAGCAGCATGCCTTCCTTTCACTGCTGATATTGCTGTTCCTTAGGAATGCCTCACACTGGGTCACCATGAGATCCAGCACAGTGATCGAGAGCTCCAAGAAGACTCTCAGTGCAACAACTGTCTAATATCTATAGTCTAATATCAGAAACTGAAGAAGTGAACAGGAATGGGAAAAACAATGGAAAACTGCGTAAGTTCAGGGACCACACAAGATTATTTCAGCCAGACGCACATCTCAGCAAACCAGGTTTCAAATCAGAAGGCGAACCTTCAGTTCAGAACATCACCTTCAGTGCATAGAAAGCAAGGCAAATGGCAATACAGTGGGCTCGGGTTAGCAGGGTCTCTCTCTTATGTTTTTTTTTTTCCCAACACTTTCTAAAATTCCTCAACAGGGCTTCAGTTTCAAGATATAGAACATCCAAAGAACATAGAACATAGATGTAGAACATCCAAAGATTGAGATCAATAATCCAACAAGAATGATCTGTGTTCAGTTTTAATACCGGTACTTGTGAACTGCCTGAGATTTTTGGATAAAGGGTGGGATATAAATATTGTAATAAATAATAAAATACTTGTAAAAACCATCAGTCTAATATTTACAATGCTCCATATCACTGATAGGGATTGTGTTGCTACTTCAAAATGGCCAAATGTTTTGTGTTAGTCCTCATCAGGCTGTGATTGGTGTTTTTTTTTAAGAAAAATCTATTTTGGGACAAGTTTTCATACCCTTAAAACAGTACTTTCTTTATGCAGAGCAAACTAAATCACACCTACACCCAACCTGATTTACAAACATTATCCACTTGTTTAGTTTTTGAACAAAAACAAGTCACACAGAAAGGACTTTTTGACTGAGAAGAAACCAGCCCTTTTTAATCAGTTCCCAAGAAGGCGACACTGCAATTGTTCCAGTATGGATGTATTTATGAAATAAACAAAAAGTGAATTACATAAAGATAAGCATGCATCCTAACGTCAAAAAAAAAACCCCACAAAAAAACAACACTACCAAAACCTGTCCAGTTCTTATCCACCTGGGTAGGCTCTTTCATTTGGTTAGGGAAAGCCACCCTCTCTTGATTTCCAGAAGAAAGGAAACTGATTTGAGCTGAGGTCTTCCGCGCTCCCAAAAAAAGCGCTTTAACAAGGAGACTGGT
Organism: Ctenosaura bakeri; assembly: GCA_948474755.1. Classification (NCBI taxonomy): domain Eukaryota; kingdom Metazoa; phylum Chordata; class Lepidosauria; order Squamata; family Iguanidae; genus Ctenosaura; species Ctenosaura bakeri. The sequence goes on along the minus strand of CAOLHI010002469.1, from coordinate 84,831 downwards.
GAGTGTACGGCCATTTCCGCACTAGGCTGTTATGGCGCTATTATTCCACTTTCAACATCCTATGGAATCCCCCCCCCAGAAACTGCAAAGCCCAGGATTCCATAGGATGTTGAAAGTGGAATAATAGCGCCATAACAGCCTAGTGCGGAAATGGCCCAAGTTTCCCATCGGACATCTTACAACTGAGGTGAAAGGAAGCCCCAACACTTACAGGGGAACTGTCCTTTGCTGCTGCTTTTCAAACCACTTGGTTTCATTTTCCTGGGAAGTCACATTTTCTCTGCCCACCTCCCTGCGACGGTTACGACCTAAAAAAAAAAGGGAGAGAAGAACCCACACACAAAATTTTAAAAGGAACCACAAACACACTTTGGAGGAAAAATTCCCTTTAAAGAAAAAAAAAATGCCAGTTGCTGGGCGGAGTTACAGATACCGCTTCGTTCTGTGTCACCTCAGCGTCCTCTCCCTCATACCCACCCACTCACCCACCTTGCCCTATTTTTCGACCCCCCCAGAGATCCCTCCCCTTACGTTGTTTTCTCCCCCGGGGGGCCGCGCTTGATGTCCAGCGCCCGTTTGTCTTCCTCCCGGCTTCCGCCGCCCCCCCACGTTCCCGTTCCCAGCCGAGGGACGGTTGGCGTTTGAAAAGTGCGTTCCCGCCGCCGCCGCGCGTGCCGATCCCCCGACCATCGCCTCACCTCACCGTGGCAGCCCTCATGGCGCCGGACGCGGGCGCTACTCAGCGGATTCTGGGGGACAAGTCGGCCATCGAGCTAGTTCCTGCCTCTACTTTCCCGCCTCTGCCTAACTGGGCCTACCAGGAGCTTCCGAGGCGGGCCTCGGCTCTCTGGTTGGGTTGAACAGCCGTGTGTCGTGAGGAGGAGGCGGTGGCGGCGCCGAAGCCACCGCCACCCAGCGAGGAGGAGCCTCTTCGTCAAGGCGGCGTCGCTCACTTACAGGGGAAGAGGACGAGCGGAGTCTCTTTCTCGGCTTCAAGGGGGGGTCGGGCGCTGGTTTGGTAACAACCCTTCTCTCTCCTGTCCCTCTCCCTCTCAGGTAACTTTGCTCAGGTAGATGGGTGGCTGCAAACGGAGGAGGAACCGCCTTTGGGCAAACTTATTTAGCCGCCCCTTGGGTGTGTAAATTTGAATCTGATGCCATTTCCGCACTACACTCTTATAGCGCGATTATTCCACTTTCAACACCCTATGGAATCCTGGCGTTTGCAGTTTTGCGAGGGGCCTCCCTAAACTGCAAACCCCAGGATTCCATGGGAAGTTGAAAGTGGAATAATGAATAGCCCGAATTTGTCAGTGTGAGGGAAACTTCCTTCGAAGGGGGAGTCTGGCATTCCCATTCCCATAAACCAAGGCCGTTTCCGTACTAGGGTGTTACAGTGCTAGTATTCCACTTCCAACATCCTACGGATTCCTGGGGTTTGCAGTTTAGGGAGGGGCCTCAAAGGGGTCCCTGTCATTGTCTCGGAGAGATCATAGAATCATAGAGTCAGAAGAGACCCCAGGGGCCATCCAGTCCAACCCCCTGCTATGCAGGAACACACATCATAGCACTCCCAACAGATGGTCATCCAGCCTCTGCTTAAAAACCTCCAAAGAAGGAGACTCCACCACACTCCATTGAGGCAGCAGATTCCACTGCAGGACAGCTCTGACCCTCAGGAAGTTCTTCCTGAGGTTCAGATGGAATTTCCTTTCCTCCAGCTTTAATCCATTGCTACTTGTCCTAGTCAGTGGAGCACCTCCACTGGTGTCATTCTCTGTTGCTGCTGCTGCCCAGTAGCTGTTCGGCACATTTAGTTTGGCTGCTCAGCAAAACTCTATCTGGCATGGAAGACCTACCAGCAGTGCTGCTACCTGCAGGATGGCCTGTTGTCCCACAGGAGCCTGCAATCCTACTGCCATGGAAAGGTAGTTGCATGATACCTTTATTTTTTTCCAGGGCTTGACAGTGGTGGTGAGGTAAAGCAAACAAAATCCAACAGCTCTGTGTAGTCTGTTTCTTCAGTGCCTAACTTCTTTGTGGTTCATATGCCTGCAGCCTGTTTCCCCCTCTGCCACCCCTCTTTGCCAGTGCAATTGTACCAGTGCCAGTATAGTGCCATGGCTACCCACTTTATCCTCACAGCAGGCCTATATGGTAGAATAGGCAAAGAGATGGTTAACTAGCCATTAAACTCAAGTGCCAGGTAGGCTAGGGTGTCACTCTGCCTGTTGATCTTCCACTGGTAGCCAAATGTTTTTATTTATTTCTTTATTCAGGCAAACTTTGGCTGAAGAAGGGACTTTTATCGGAAGAGATGCAGATGTAAATCCAATAAATATGTAAAATTATCCAATAATTTCATGCTGAAGTGAGGAAACATTTTCTCCTCACTCTGAGCCCCAAATTCCAATTATTACATGGTGCTTGCTCTTGACATTTATAGTAAATCTGATTTAAAGAATGCAGTTTCCACAGAGGAGAAGATATCATCAGCATTCCAGTGTTTCTCCCTTGTTTGCCTATAAGCTTATAAAGATTGGGATTTATCACAAAGAAGTAGCTTCAAATCCTGTCAGTTTCATTTTTATGTATGTACTTTGGCCTGGTTCCAAAGTTCTAAGTGTCTGTGAATCTGCTCCCCATGCAGCATAGCAAATCAAAAGTCCCTTGGGAAAGTAGATTGTTGGACCTGGTTCTCTGCCATTATAGTTTCCTTTATTATTCTTCATGTTAGAATACTTTTTGTAGGGGTGCACCGTGCCAGTGAATACCAGGTTCTGTAGGCTATACATCAGAGAACAATCTGGCAAAACCTCCTCTGCCTAAGAAAACTGTGAAATTCATGGGGCTAAGTGGACAAGCAACTTGAAGGAACACACATAAACATATAGGTGCTGACAGCAAGCGGCCCAATTTCACATGAGCAAATCTTTCCAGTTTAGAGTGCCTGAATTCTGTACAGTCCTCCCTTCACATTTGTGGTTTTGACCTTCACAAATTTGATTATTATTCCTCTCATTCTCCTCCTCCCATTCCCTTGCATTTTGCCAGGTGCAGAGAAAGAAGGCAAGTGCCTGGACAAAAGTCAATGAGATGGAGAACGGGAAGCAAGCACATGCCTTCCTTCTCCACTCCAGAGCCCCCACTCCCATTCCCTTGCCTCTGTCCCTAGTACAAAAAAGGCAAGGGAATAGGAGGGGGATCACCTATGGTGGGAGTTATTCATGTTTTTTTCACTTTCGTGAAGGTTTTGCATCCCAAACCCTGGCAAAAGGGGAGGGGCCACTGTACTTTAGATAACAATTCTGTGTGTCCTTACTCAAGAGTAAACTCCACTGAGCACAGTGAGACTTTGCTATGGGTAAAGATACATAGGTTTGTGCTGTTGAGATTTTTTAAACTGAATTCTGCTTTGTTTGATCTGTTTTTCAAATTTGTCAGACCCAAATGTACATCGTTAATAACAAACACATGCTTTGAACAACACCTGTTGACCTACACAAGGAACAAATGAAAAAGCAATGTCAAGATATTAAGCTGTCACTTTCTATCTAGTACCGTCTTCATAACATCCTGTTATAGTCTTCTTTGAGCTCATAATTGAAAGATGGGGAGTTTAACCTTCATTCAAGCAGAGGAGACATTTTAGTCCACCAGAATTTTGTTGTAGAGTCACATAGAACTGGACATACGAGTTAGGCATTTTGTTATGCTGACACCAGCGAATTTGTAAACAGTGTTCCTGTGTTTCAGCTGCCTCTATATACAATTTATTTGTTTCATAGAGAAAAAATTGATAGGACAAAAATTGTCCAAGAAGTCTATCACATTTGTGTTGGTTACTTTTAGGGGGGCAAACAAGGGAGCATTGCCAGCTGCTCAAAACAAATATTACCTCTTATATAAAGATGTATTTTCTGACTCTTGATGTTGTGGAATACCCTTGATTCTTCATCCACAAATCCTCTTATGGACAATGAGGCATTATATTATACAGTTGATTGGAATTTTCATTGAGATGAAAAAATGACCCAGATTCAGACATTTTCCCCTCCAAATTTTCCTGAATGAGTACTAAACCAAAAACCTGGGTGGGGGGAGGGAAGGAGGGAGGGATACATGCATACATATATACTGGTACATAGATATTCTCCCACACACACACATAAATACACACTGGTTTTTGTTTTTTGTTTTAAAACAGGTTATGTTTCTCAAAGAGTGAATTATGGGTTCTGAAGAGAACGAAAATGCATTATATCAAATTACAACATCCCAGCAAGCATTCTGTTCCTGTTGTGGTGCTTTTATTACATCAGCTTTGGGTAGGAACATACATTTGAACTCACTTGGTACCTTGTCAATATATTAGTGTCATTTTAACAGGCAAATTCTAAAAGTGAGATAATGGCCCTGTTATGGACATGTCCCACTGGATTCAATGGAGTTTACTCTCCAGCAGCTGTGCTCAGGGTTGTAGCTTGATAGACACAAATGGATATTGAAATACTCAGCATTGAAAGGGTGAGATGAGCACAGAAATCGGAATATAGCCCATGATGCCAGTGCGAATGCAGCAGCCAAAAAAGGGACAAATGATGGAAGATGCAGCAGCAGAGATGTTTCTGGCTGCCACAAGATCCCTTATAGAAAAAATACAGAGTGGGCACCAAAGAATATGAACACTGAATTAGTTAATTTTTAAACACCAGTAAGTATGATGAATCATAATCTGTAGTTTGCAGAGATTTGCAGAATGTCTTAATCCATTCCCTGTGGGGCTTCTCACTGTATGTATTATTAATAATGATGAATCCTTTTCAAGTCAAAGTGAAAAGTCAATCCTTTTAAAGCCAAGTGAAAAATAAAAACTTCTGAAGTTATCATGATACAAGCTTAGAAATGAATAAGTTAGAAAATCTAGTATATTTGTGTCTTACTCCATTTGTCTTCTGATTTCTAACAAACTGGTAATTGTGCTTTCATAATAAGGCTAAAACCTTTTTATAATATGACTGATACTATATTTAGAATCATCGTATTAGAGAAAGACCTTGCTGGCATCTGATCTGCTGCTTGGTATAAAAAATCCAGAATGGAACATCCCAGCAAGTGACAACATTGAGCAAAGGATAGTCTTTCTTCCAAGTGCCATTGCCAAACTGTTCTTAAACTCAAGAGGTGTCTCAGGTTCTACTGAAATTATCCCCTTATAATTTAAAACCATTAGATCTAGTCTTGCCTTCTGAAGCACCAGTGGTTACATTATTATGTGTGTTCTTTTATTTAGTTTTATTTTTGAAACCATTAACCACATTCAGAGGCGTTTAGAATGTTTTTCATATGATGATTTCTTTGTTTGTCTGCCTCAGTGACACCCCTAGATGTTGTCAAAGTTCGACTGCAAGTCCAGAGTAATCCCTCTCTAAAAGGTACATCTATAGCCATATCTTTGGAGTATGAAGGAAAGGGTACATGTTCTCCCATGTGTTTTGGTAATATTGATCAGCATTAGTGTGAAAGGCAGTGTAGGAGAGTTTACTGCCCTTGGATCAGAGAACTATGAAATATATGTGATGTTGAGTTTATAGCTTTTTAAACAGTGTTAATAATTTATCTGACTATTGTATTTACAGGACATGTTAACAAGATAAAAATATTCTTAGTTTACCAAAGAAGGACATACCTTTTTTTAGAACCTAAGTAATAAAAATACCGTAAATAGAAAATTAAATTTGTTCAATATTATTTCTGCCAGAGGTGTCTGTGAGACTTTCACAGGTAAATTCCATAGGGCATTCAGAACATCAGTTTATGAGCAATGTAATATATAACACAAATGTTCCTGTATCCAGTCCAGAGTATATATGCTTCACACCATATTTCATCTACCCATCTCTAAATGGACAGCATGTTTATTGTTCACCTTTTTTTTGCAGGAAAGTCATTTTTGGATTCTGATGGCTTGACAGATCATGTTTATCTCTATCAAAATGGAAGTGGCAAAACTTGGCATAAGACATCTGGCCGTTTTAATGGTATGATGGTAAGGAGAAAAACATATTCAGTCCAAACAATATTTACTCTTAAATCTCAAAAGATTATTGTCCAATGTTTATGTTAAAATGCCATTATGTAGATTCATAAAAGCTTATATTAAGACAGAAGCACTAATCATTCTCACTATTGTGACAAGAATTTGAGTCCGCGTACATTTTTGATGAGTTAATTCCTTAAAAAGAGGCAACTTAGAAAGTCTCTTGAAATAAATTCAGACATAAATTTTAAAAGACAATAGGATTGACATAAGGAATTACTACGAGTAAGAACAAGAAACAAAGTTCACAGTCAGGCAATAATACATTTATTTTGACCAACTAAAATTCCACACCAGTTTGAAAGCTTTCTAGTTACATACCTCGTACTTGTGACTCGTTTCTTCATACCTTATACTTGTGACTCATTTATTAAGTCATGTTTGAAGTGAGAAGGGTTTTATTTTAAGGCCAATCAAACAATATATATGTTGCTTTGAAGACTACTATGTAGTATTTTTGTTTGAAATACTTATTTCAGAGTAATACTTTATGTTGTTTTAAAACAATCACTTTTTAATGCTAGATCTTTGGATAAGATTTATAGGAATGTATAACTTTTCATGTTTGGCCTTTTAGGATGCTTTTGTGAAAATTGTTCAAAGAGAGGGGGTGAAATCACTGTGGAGTGGATTGCCTCCATCACTGTAAGTTGATTGCTCTTGTGTGAGATTATTACTGTAAAGACAGCAGCACCAGTTGTAGCAAATTGAAGAAAAATAAATACTGTTAACTGCTCACCACTCATCCCTGCCAAGAGTTGATGTGGACATATGTTGTACATAGCATACTGTTGATACTTATCTCTTTTTCTACTTGTCATCAGAGTCAGCTGGGACTGTTCAGCTGCTGGACTCGTGACTGGCTCTTTTAATAAAAGTAGTTTAAACTGAATACAAGCATATTATGTGACGTTAAAACAGACTAAACAGGTTGAAACAGTTTAAAGCCATATGCATGTACATTTTAGAATAACTCGGGCCTTGAAAGCTTTAGAATAAAGTCATGCTTCTAACTGGTGCTGGAATGAAAACATCATTGGCACCACTCACATCTCTAAGGGGAGGGCATTGCACAATATGGATACCACCGCTGAGAAGATTCCTCACAGAATGTCCCTCTAGTGGAGCCAAGAGGAGAGCTTAATTTCTTGGATAGGCGCCTGAAGGGAGAGGTGCTCTTTGCGTATGAGTAAGCAACAATTCCTAGGCAAAAAACAGAATGCTATTCTTTTGTTTTGAATGATGTCTGTGCATACTGTGGTACGCACCAGCTTAGTGGCTTTATCTTATATATGGCATACTGCCTGTTCTCAGTTTTTGTAAGTACTTTTATTGGGAAAAAATGTTCTTAAAAACTGGTGCTACTTGGAAAAGTTTTTTTCACTTATTAAGTGACTGATCCCAAACTGTTATAGAGGATGGCTAAGTGGCTGTTAAATGTTGCATGGACCCCTACCGGCAGGCCTCCTCTTTGTCACAGGAAGCTCCATTGCCATCTGGGCTCTGACAGCACTGTGTACTTGAAGGAGTCAGAGGAGGGATCTTAGATGCAGCCCTAGAACTGGAATGCTATGCTAGACCTGGATTGGAGAAAACAACTGTTACATAGCAATAGAATCCTTAACCTTCAAGTTGAGGCCTGCCAGTAACTTGCTTCTGAGAATCATGTCTTCATCCACTCCCTTTCTAGAGCTGGTGATAATCTTCTGCTCTAGCTATCCTTTACTAGCCTGTGGAACAGTGAACTAAAGGAAGTGGATAAAGTTGTTGATGTTCAGACTTTTTGCATCCAAAGTGCTCATACTCAAGTTTGTTATGGCAGCGTTCACCTTCCAAGGGATTTCTGAAAGTTATTAGGTAGAAAATGGCAGAGAGTGGATTTGGGTTATGCTTGTTATAACATGCCCTGTCCCGTGATCTACATGTAGAATCCAGTATTCAGCTTCACAGTCATGAAGTTATGTGGGAAGAAACTGCATTTTTGAATGTTGGAAAAAAGCAATATCTCTGTAGCAAAAAGTGCTATCTTCAGGAAACACAGATTAATTTCTCATTGTTAATGACTCATGAGTGTGGATTTGTAGCTTCTCACAACCTGTAATAAACTGTTTTACATTAAGTCAAACTATTGCTGCTTTCAGCCTGGTATACTCCTATTTGACTAGAAATTGGTTTCTGGGGCATTGGGCAAAAATCTTTTCCGTCACCTCTATATAAAGAGTGGGAATCATGCAGTCCTCTGGATGTTGTTGGACTGCTATTCTCCTCAGCCCAGGCAACATAACCAATAGTGAGGAATGCTGAGAGCTGCTATCTAACAACATCTGAAGGGCCCTATGATTCTCCAACCTAGATAACATGATCTTTTTAACTGAATGTGTTGGAGATTGAACGTAAGACATTCTATGTACAAAAAGTATATTATCTGGATAGCACAGAAGAGCAATCCACTACAGTTAATGTTGTTGACTTCCACTGCCTTCACCTTCAGTTTTTAAAATTCCTGCCAAACCAGCTACATGTGCATTGTACAGGTACATTGAGCTGTGGCCAGATGGTGTAGCTCTGATGCACTGATGTTTTTATCTTTTAATTAATTGATTGACAACACTATTAAATCCTTCTACTTTTATTTTAGAGCAGTGTCAGTTCCAACTACAGTAATTTATTTTACCTGCTATGATCAGCTACGTGATGCTCTCATTTCTAAATTAGGAGAAGATAATGGCTATATTTCACTGACTGCAGGTGGCTTATCCAGATGTGAGTCAAATAGTCTCTAACCTCAATTTTTCTGTGAAGCTTTATTTTCATGTAGTTTAAGAGAAAGTTTAGAGGAACTCACTTTAATTGTAACAAGAATTATATTAGATTTGAGTTCTTTGGGGCACCCAAATTGGCACAAAGAATTCACCAATATGGTGGGGCCACAAATATAAAATTACTGTGATTTTTTTTCTGTTCCTTAGATCTAAATACAGAAGTCTCACCTGGTGAAGGTGTGATCCTTTTTGTTATTTTAACTGGTTGAGAAATCAACAGAGCGTCTTGTGCAAGTGTCTGACTCCTGTGCCATGGATCATGATCAAAAAGCTTCAGAAATTAAGTTTTCCAACAGCAGCAAGTAAAAATTAAGTTTTCCAACAGCAGCAAGTAGAGTCTTCCACCGTGCATTCTGCAACCTGTCCACTAAATAATGGACAGTGTCATGGTCCTCTGACTATGAGTGGTAAATCATCTGGTGAACAAGAAGGCCATGTGAAGCGTTTCCTAGGCAAATGTTCATTCCTCAAACTAACATGCTCCCTCTCACTCATATATCACCAACCAAAATGCAAGAGACCCCTGCTTGAGCAGATAGAACTCTCAGAAATTCTTTTCTGACCTTTGGCATTTGTCCCAAGCTAATGCTGCGATTATGTCTGTTGCTTTGTTCTTGTTGTTCTTGTGTGCCTTCAAGTGATCTCCAACACATGGTGACCCTAGGGCAAACCTATCATGGGATTTTCTTGGCAACATTTGTTCAGAGGAGGTCTGCCATTGCCTTCTTCTGACTTGCCTGAGGTGATCCAGTCAATTTCCATGGCCAAGTGAAAACTTGAACCCTGATCTCCAGAGTCCTTGTGTAGTACCCAAACCATTATACTATGCTGGCTCTCTTTATTGCCTATTCCTCATCCAAATCATTGAACCATTGCAGCAATTACCAGGGTCCTGAACCTGCTCCATAGCAGTACATAGGCTGATTTGGCTCAGGACATGGCAGGCAGATTCTAGGGCAAAAGTACAATTTGACTTTATACCTCTTTCATGGCTCTGAATTATTTGGGACTGTTTGGAACTAGTCCTGGTAGAAACAGGAATGAAAAGAAGGTAACTTCATCATAAGAAAGTGAGATGTTCCAAGCAGGGACGTTCTGTTATATTCCCTTTTTTCATTCATATAATTCTACTACAGGAAAAAAGGATTATTGCCACTTAATCATGATACAGTTGTAAAGTCCTGCCACTCCCTGTGCACTGCTGTGATTTGGCTAACTTATTTTTTTTCTTAGCTACTTCTGTCTTTGAACATTCTGGTTGATCCCTATTGGATTGTTGAGTTCCAGATTATTGTGTTTGTTCTTTCATGTATTCTCTTTTGGATGTATCATGAGACTTGTCTGTGGAGGTTGCTCTCACACACTCAGGGATCTTCAAGCAAATCTTGATGATTAAAAAATTCTTCCTTTGGAGTAGGTGGAAAGGAGCAACTAACCCAGAAGATTCTCTGCCACTACAGAAACTGTTATGGCACTGTCAGTGGGAAGAAAAGGCATGAAGATGAAAGATTATTTAAAAAAAAACTAATATGCATCAGGAATACAAAAAGCCATAAAGACATTTTAATCCTTTAAAAAGTCACATTAAATGTTGGTATGGGTGTTTAATATCTGTATTAAATGTGATAGCTTCTGATATATTAACTTAGTACATGAAAGATGAATTAGAACTTTGTTGCCCTTGAGTAAATAGCTATCTGTACAATACAGTTAATTCTTGTGTTTTATAGTAATTTACTGTACTGGAAAAAGAGAAGCGTTGACAAAATAGAAAATGCAAATCTTGTCTCAATTTATAAAGAATCCTGCTTGGTTAAAGTGTTCTCTTAACAGATCTGTTTCAGCATGTTATTTTTTGTCTGTCAATTATAGTGTGTTCAGCCACTGTTGTAAGTCCAATTGAAATGGTTAGAACCACAATGCAGTCCCGGCAGTTGAGTTACAAAAAACTGCGCGCTTGCATAAGTACTACTGTGGCCCAAAATGGCTGGCTTTCTCTCTGGAAAGGATGGGGACCCACAGTTCTTAGAGATGTGCCATTCTCAGGTATGATATGTTTTGACCTAGTGGAAATGCCTGTTGTTGTTTTTTAATTTAAATAATGGCTATTGCAGATTCCCTTCTGATGAAGATTTTACCAAGTTAGGATTTAGAAGAGATAAATGCAGAAACACAACATAAGCCATTGTTTTATATGTGTGAAATGTACATGTCCTGAGCATCTGTGTTATGGAATTGATGGTAGATGGCCTGTTTCTTTCCTGTCCTCCATGATTGAAACACTGAGTGAAGCTTTACAAATCTTTTTAAAACACAATTGCCAAAATCCATTTGCTACTCATAACAGAATAGGTCTGTGATATCAGTTGAATCTACAGAGGGACTTCCCAATCAGCAATTCAGTGGGTCTGCCATAGTTAGTATTAGCAGCTAGATTTCAGTCGATGTTTATTTTCTAAACATTCAGTATTTTTAAGGGGCGGAGAGCCAATAGCAAGATTAGTCTAAAGCAATGACCTGGTGTTTTGTAAACATGTCTTTGTGCAGCGCTACCTCTGTAATACATATGGTAATTACAGACTGCACAATAAGGCTCAGGTTGTATAAACAGACCATTGCAGATATGATGATTTAACATGAGGTGTTCTGTCAGTCAGAACTGATTTAATAACTATTTTTGATGCAGTAACTTTATTAGAATGGCAGTGATTCAGTGCTGGGGAGCATGCTTTGTGTGCAGATGGCACCATGCATACATTGCTGGATAGGGCAGAAAAACTCCTGGCTGAAATCCTAGAGAGCTGTTATGAGTCATTGTTCCCAAGTGGGCCAAATGTAATTTTTACTTTTAAATGTAGGAGTATGGTTTTTTATAACTTTCAGCAGTGTACAGAACAGTTTCCTTAACCATTAGTGAGTCAGGACATGATCTTCCCTTTGACCTTGATGTGTTAGAAGTCAGGGGAGGAGGGGAATCAACATTAACATTTTTTAAGAAAGGTAAAATAAGGCAAAGTGATAGAAGGGGCAAAAAGGAATCATGAGCAATCCCAAGTCCTGTGAGGATTATGTCCTCTTCCTGTTTAGGGATGCTACCAGTTACAACAGTTAGCCAGTAGAAAAATCTTTAGTGTTAGGTTTCTTCTTTCACTTCTACCCTGGTTAACAAATGACATAGAGTTCCTGAAATATTTGACCATACTCAGGTGGTTTTTGTAAATATTTGACTATTTTTTTTGAAACAAACAATGTAATTTTATTCCATAATGAGTATATATCTGCAATATGATGTTTTGCATTTTGGAAGTAGAAGCATGGAGTACTTCTCAGTTGTGTTACAGCTTAGATTCTCTAACTGTTGACATTTGATATACAATTTGTACCTCTAGCACTCTACTGGTGTAACTATGAATCTTTCAAGAGGGCATTGTGCAAGAAGTCAGGAATACGTGAGCCAACGATCCTTATCACCTTTTCATCAGGAGCAGCAGCTGGTTCTGTTAAGTTCAATTCTTGTTGCTAACAGTTATTTTAATGAATATTACATTGTACAGATATTTATCTAAATGGAAATACAAGTTATTGAGAGAGGAAGAAGTTTGAGAACTTTAATTTGTTTAACTCCCACTCCAGATTAACAGAATCTAAGCATACCATTAAGGATGTAATTCTGAGTGGAATTCATGCATGACTAAACTTTTTTGGATTGGGTATAGTAGTCCTGGTTCATATATTATAACCCTATTCAGGTGTTTCTTAAAGACGCACAACTAATACGTTAGTGGAGACAGGACCATACTAAGTAGCCCCAGCTCTTGCATTATGTGTGCCAGATAGCTCTGCTCTGAAGTGAAATTCTTCTCTCAGCCACTCCAAAAAGACTTAGAAGGCTGTTCTGTAAATTTTTGGTCTGAGTCCCAGTGTACCTTTTTTTATTAGAATCCTGAAGGCTAACCACTAGAGACTTCGAACAGCTAGATTCTTCTTCCCAGATCTCCCAGTGTGGTATCTGAGAGAATTTTTTCTCTTTGGGATATTTCTTTACATTTTTGAACTTTTCAAGATCAAAAGTATCAGTTGTCGGAATTTGTGGGGAAGGATTCTTGTTGCTATATCCATTCCACAATTTAAGTAACTCTATCAACTTTCATCTTCAGTCCAGAGGAGTTTTGGGTTTTAGACGTTTACTGCTTTGACCCATAGTTAATCACTTCATCAAATGTAAGCTACCTTACTGGGTGTCCCTGAAGCGCAGAACACAGAGAACAACAGAAATCCAGCAAAGAGGATTTTTAAATAGGATCTCTTACTTCTAGGATGGTGCCCAGCTGAAGTGGTTTCTGCCCTCCCCAGATATGTCTGCTCCTCCTTTGGTGTATTTCCTAGCTTGTCAGGGAACCAAAATGAAGTGGAAATGTTTTTCCTAGCCACTCTAGGAAAAATTAGAAAGTCTTGCTACACATTCTATTAATGTTAAAACAGCTTACCATAGCTGGTAGAAATGTTTTCAGTATTACATCTGGTTTACCTCTAGTCTCACTGTTCAATAACACTTATCACGGCATAAGTGTGCATAGTATTGCAGTATCAATCAAGAATATAAGCATGTTGAAGTTAGTGGGCTAATAGTTGCATAATTTTCCATTGGCTTGTACACTTTGCCAGATGAATACTACTTCAATTCTATTCTAGCCTATGAACTTAACAAAGATAAGCACAGGCTCTCAGTTTGGAATACGTTAGTATACTCTCGCAGTATAATGTAGTTATATGCACTTTAGTCTCACTGAATTCACTTGAACTTTATAGACTGTTTGCTAGACTGTGGCAAATAGGATGCAGAAGATCATTGTTGATTTTTGTTCTTCTTGTTGCTGTGTGCCTTCAAGTCATTTCTAACCTATGGCAACGCTATTACAGGGTTTTCCTGGCAAGGTTTGTTCAGGGGGGGTTTGCCTTTGCCTTCCTCTGAGGTTGAGAGAGTGTGTGTCTTGCCCAAGGTCACCCAGTGGGTTTCTATGGCCAAGCAGGGATCTGAACCCTGCTCCCCAGATTTCAAGTTCAACACTACACCATGCTGGCTCTTAGATGTTAATAGTGTAATTTCACTGTTAATTAGTGTAATTTTAATGGCATGATTTTATTGTTGCCACAGAGAACATACCAACTTCTATTTATTCTTACGCTGAAAGTTTGGTTGCTAGCTATTTGCATGTGGCTATTGTAATATTTCAAAATTAATTTTTTCCCCTAGATTGCTGCCACATTAACTTTACCCTTTGATGTAGTAAAAACACACAAGCAGACTCAACTTTGGGAATCTGATGTCTCACACTGTAAGTTCTTTGTAATTCACAAAGTACTTTTGTTCCAGAACCCATCTTGTACAGTACTCAAGAGGGACCTTTCTGAAGATCTAGTCATCATTAAAACCTTCTTAATTTCATGGACAGACTGCTGCAATATGCTCAATAAAGAATGTTAATTATTTGGAAGGCTGAATACAGCTGTCTTCCAGTCTGTCTCCATATATTCAACTGGTTCTGAAGCAGTTGCATATTAGTTACTGTCCAGTTTCATAGAGGAGGTTATTACCGATATAATTGCAAAATGCAGTTTTGGACATATGGCCCTTCAGATAACTGTTATACCCATCATTCCTCAGCATTGGGTATGCTGGAAAAGTCTGTTGCATACTGAAATCTATATCCGAAGGGCAAGTCTTCACTGCCCTGCCATAAGATGGGTGGCCAGAAGATTAAACTCCAGAGATTTTGGATTTCAACTCTCTTTAGACTCTTCTAGTATGGCCAGTGAACATGGATTAGGAAATTGAAATCCAAATGCACTGGAGATCTACCCCTTGCTCACTCTTGCCCTGAAAGGGATGGGCCCAATGTAATTTAGGTATATACTTGATCTAATATCAGAGTGAGGGACATTTTTCAGTCTCTGATATATAGTTGTAGGTACTCAGAACATGACTGGGTTTCTTGATGCTTCTGCCCAGTGCAAGCAGTTTCAGATTAACCACAGCATCAGCATCTTATTTTTATTCTTACTCTTCTTATTATTAATGTTATTTTCAAATATCTAGTTAAAAGAATAAAATGTAATTTTAGTGTGCTCCCTGTAACTGAAGGAGACACATTCTGGGACTTAATGTGGATGGTGAAAAATGTGGATAATGGGGGGAGCCGTACCAGTCTTTGCGTGCCTCTCTTCTGCCACATCCGTCTCTTCCTCAGAGAAGAGAGAGGCAGGAATAGCTGTGCTGGGCTTCACATGCCTCTCTCCGTCATGTCAGTCTTTTCCTTGGTGGAGAGAAGTATGGAGTGTGGAGCCATGCCAGACTTTGCATGCCTCTCTTTGCTGCATCCATCTCTTCCTTAGCCAAGAGAGATACCAGAAACCTAGTTGTGCCTCACTGTGCACCTCTATTGGCAAGCTGCACAGAGCAAGGACCCAGGCTGATGGCAGCAGCCATGGTCCTGGCACAAATTGTGGGTAAGTGAAACCGTGGATAGCAATTATGCGGTTATTAAAAAGTTATTGAAAACAGTACAGCTTAAAACAATACAGAACTCATAGCCCATTCTTTAAAGACTTTCTGTATTAAAAGCCTGTCGGACTAAAGAGGCTTTTACCTGCTGACAGGACAGCAAGGAGGGGGCCATTCTTCCCACCACCACCACCCTGACTATTTCCTTATTCCAGAAGTCAGCCAGAGCTTTGACTGAGCCACCTGCAGAGGTGACAGGAAACTCCCCAAAAGCCATCAGTTTCCTGGTGCAGACCATCCTAATCTGTCTCCCACCCCTGTAGAGGTTCCAAGTCGCAGTGAATTTAAATCTGACCAGATAATGATCTGACTATGACAATGGAATTGTAGAAAGTTCCTCCTCACCAAGATCACCATCAGCCCATCTAAAAGTGTACCCAGCAGCATGAGTTAGGGGCAGATACCACTTGGGACTGATCCATGGTTGTCATGGAGGCCATGAAGTCCTGAGCCACTTCTGACAGGTGAGTCTCCACATAAATGTTAAGCCCCCCAGCACTACTAGACAAGGAGACTCCAACCCCAACCCCAAGACCACCTTGGCTAGCTCAAGAAGTACATCAGTAGAATCTCTGTTCTGTCCTGGCTATACAGCTTTAGGTATACACTCGAAACCTGCAGACTGTGGGATAGGGCACATAGGGGGATGGAATCATGATTAGACCACTGCAGCTTCATCTCTCACTTGCTGCTGCACAGAAAAATCTGGTGGGCAGAGCTTGAGATTTAACACACACACCCCACCTCATCCAGCCAGGTTGCTGTGATAGATGACATGTCAGGATGCTGATCCAGAATCAAAATCTTGAATGGCAGTTGTCTCCCAGTTCACCAACCTGGTATTTAACAGCAGCATTTTCAATGCGGGGGCCTGTCATGAAGGCTATCCATGGTATTTGAGCTGGGAGATAGTTTGGGGCAACAAGCACCCTATTATGCGCCACTCTTCCATAATATAATTATCTCCTCCCTCTGTATCTCCCTCTGACCTGTATAATTCCAGCAGCTGCTCTCTGAATCTGTTCACCACCTCCATCCTCTGGAAAACACATCCTTTATTGGGCAGAAAGAGCAATTGCCATTGAAACAACCAATACAATATGCAGACAGGCAGATGGTAAAAGAAGGTAATAACTCTTGCCTCTGTTGGACAGAAGGACAGGCCCTTGTTCTCATGTACCCTAAAGTGGCTCTCCCAAAGGAGTGATCCCACCTTGGTGTCGCCTCATTCAGCAGTGATGGACCACCAACCCGCAAGAGTCCTGCTTTTATGTCCTAGACAGGCAAGGGAGCAGTGCTGGATGGTGAGCAGAATCTGTTGAGTCAAGGGCTCAGTCCTTCAAAGAGAAGAATCCCACTGAAGCAGAGATCCAAGGAAGTAGCAGTAAACAGAAATCTTTTCCTCCCTTATAACCTCCAGATGGTCCCCTTACTGATTGTAAAGTAATCCCTACATATCCCTGCTGATTATGATGTTTGCAAATGTTCCTACTTCTATAATATGTCCAGGTTAATTCCTGAAAACAGGTTTTGTTTCTGTCAATTCAAATAAAATTATTTCAGTTCAATTGGAAATGACCTGCAAATTCTGAAAATTCCCAATTGTGGAAGATAGGTTGGCTACTGATGGAGTTGCACTTCCCTTCAAAAGGCAAGTGCATAGCTTGGGGGTGATCTTATTTGTTGCTGCCGGCTCAGATGACAACTGTGCCTTGGAGTGGCTTTTATTAGCTTCAGCAAGTAGGAATAGCTCATAATCTTCAACTTGACCAGTTTCTGTGTGGGGCAGCTTATTAAGCAGCAAGAATTCTTGCTGAAAGAATTGCACTTGTATCCTGTTTGCTAGTGGGCCAGATTTAAGGCTTTGTTGTTTATGTGGAGACTCACCTGTCAGAAGTGGTCTGGTTACCGAAAAGACTTCTTTCTCCTTTATAGAACCTTTTGGTCTTTGAGGTCCTCCTGGTATTGCCATATGCTCTTGAGGTCTGCTCTGCAGTCTTTCAAATTAGGGCATTTCATGTAGTGGGACCCACTGTGTAGAACACTCTTTCAGCAACAATTTTTGGTTCTAAATGCAAGTTGGAAATTAACAAGCCTTCCCTCTGTCCATCAACTTACATAAAATAGATGGTATTTTTAATTAGAATACTAAGTATATTGTAGCTTTTATTATTGCACACAGTTTTGAAATCTTCAGATCAAAGTGGCTTATAAATATTTGTAATTAAATTAAATCAAAATGCAATATAAATATCGCCCCACAATTGGTTTTGAAAGCCCTCTCACCTGAAAATTGTGGTTTGTAGCAAAATTTACCACAGCGATATAGCAAAGCAGAAGTGTAATTGAAATTTAATTGAATAACCACATCTTTTAATATTTAATGTTTTTCCTTTTACTCAGCAGCACAGAAAAGTGCATCAGTTTGGGAAATAATGAAAAGAATCGTTGCTGAAAATGGATTTACTGGATTATTTGCTGGTAAACAGATAACAGATTCCATATATATGGTTACTGTTTCCAATTTTTGTCTATTTTGAATTGCTATCTATTAGTTAAGGAGGTCTTTTGAAAAGATGAGCCAATGAGCCCTTTCTGTTATTGCCATAGTAGCTGATGCTTTACTCCTTGTACCACCTTCAGAGGCAGGAGTTAGGTGATTATTGTCAATTTGCCTGTTGACCTGTCTTCTTTCCTCAGTTTTTTACACCCAAATGTCTCCCTTCAATTATTTGATAACTTCTTCAATTTCACCGTTTTTTCTTAACATTTCTTCAATATCTTATCAGTTCATTTCTATTTCTTATTTCAGCAGTCTCCTTTATTTCCTGGGCTGGTTGCTTCCTTTACCTTACCCACAATATCTTCATTTGCTTTCTTTTTAATGGCATCAGGTGTTAGTAATCATTTGAAGTAGAAAATCAAAGTCACAGTTAGTGAAAATGTGCCATGAGAAGGATCCATGGTTGCCCTTGGTAAAGTAATGACAGAGAAGCAGTAAAGGGCAAACCCAGAGTAAAACTCAGTTGATTGCACATCAGCAAGTCTTTGAACTTATGTAGATGTCATTAAGAAAAATATTTGTTTTGTGAAGTGATTCTGGGGGCTGGCTGAGGCTTTTCTGCAGCAGCAGTTGGACAATCTAAGGCTGCTTTAAAGGAAAAAGAGGCTGATCTGTAAAAGCAGGAAGAGAAGCCTATGGTTTCAGTTGAGTTCAAGAGATAGAGATTAGATGCAAGAGCCAGCGTATAATAGTAGTTTGAGTATTGGACAAGACACTGGGAGACCAGGGTTTGAATCTGCTGCTCAGCCATTGAAACTCACTTGGTGACCTTGGGTGAGTCACATTCTCTCAGCCTCTGAGGAAATCAAATTCCTTCCCCTTTGAACAAATTCAGCCTTAAAAATCCCATGATAGATTCATGTCAGAAATTATTTGAGGGCATGCTATAACAAGAGATCAGTTAGAGAGAAAACAGAGTTAGTGTCTTTTGTGCAAAGCAGTTAATGGTTAAAATTCAGCTGTTTCATTAGTCTGCTGTGTTGTCTGTGGGACATGCCATGGGCTGTATCAGCCTCTCCCACAAAACTACAATTGACTGAAAAGTCACTAGTAGTTTTAAAAAGTCCACTTCCAGTTTTGGAAAAGGATTTTTGGAAAAACAAGATTGGATGACTCCCCAAACTTTGTTTTTAAAGCAGAATAATGTCCCCTAAAGACTTTAAAGCTGATTTTCCCTTACTGAGCTAGAAACTTGTTTTAACTGATTTTCTTGTACTGCAGATTTAAACACCTGTAATTTCTTTTCCTGTCTGGGTGGGCTGTGTTATTGCTTTCTGTGGTATAGAAAGATCCATGAACAGCAACAAGTACAAAAGAATTTAGATTGAAAGCTTCAACAACACAAGGCCAGCTACCAGTTACATACTGCTTCAGCAGTAATTTTGAATATTATTGGATTGGCCTGTAAGCCATGTTAAAAGAAGAGGCATTACCCATATTAAAAGTATTTTTAAAAACTGAATTGTGAGAATTCAGATCTCTAGGATGAAATCTTTTCTGTCAATTACCTGGGAGTAAGCCTGCTGAACATGGAAGGACTTAGTTCTAAGTAACATGATAAGATTCCATTGCGTGAACTTGTCATTCAAAGCATGGGCAAGTCTTAAAGAATACAAATGAGTTTGATAAATAGAGCTGTAATCTATTTGCGAATAAGTTCTTGCTGGACTGGACTGTGTAATTTAGGAGTCTCCCTTCTGTTTGTGGCAGCGTGACTTCAGCAGTTCACCCATGTATAGTGTATGTTATCAGATTAAGAACTATCACAAATCTATCCTTATTACATTAGCCACACCAACTGTTAAACTTTAAAAAAAATGTGTTCTGATACTCACCATCTTACTTCAGTTAGGCAGTCTGCAACAATTTTTTTGTACTACCATATACTTTAATACTTTTTTTTTTTTTGGCTTCCTGTAGGTATTATTCCAAGGCTGACAAAAATTGCTCCTGCTTGTGCCATAATGATCAGTACATATGAATATGGGAAATCTTTCTTTCGTAAGTTAAATAAAAGCAAAGATATGAAGAACCATTAATGCTGTTTCTGTAGACTGAAAGTTGCAGTGGTGATCAGAGGGATATACCTTGGTCCATAAAAGAAACATTGCATCTTATAGTATAGTTCATAAGCCCTTTGCTTATCACCCAACTTCTAGCCAGTTCTTGTAAGTATGAAGATCTACCCAGTTCTGCAGGAACAGTCCTCAAAAGTTCTGTGTTTAAGCAGTAAACAGGAAATATTCTAAAAAAAACCCAGAAGTATCTATCTGTCTTTCTGTTACCATTCAGGGTTAATAATAGTACTATATATGGTAACAGTGTGTAATTTAGCCTATCCAGTTCTGCTGTAAAAAAAAAAGTCTATATAGAATGTGTGGTAGATTAGTACACACCTCTAACTGTACATGTCCATTTATTAGGGCTTGCCTGGTGATTGCTGGCAAAGGAGCTTTAGAACTCACTTGATAGAACAGTATGTACAGTGATGGTTGAACATATGTAAATTAATCTTTTAAGGTACCAAGGGGGCTCTATTTCTTTACATATTTGGCCTGTTGCAGTGCAACAGTATGAATGGGTTAAATTTGTGCCTAGCAGCACTTTCTCTATTACTTTAATAGCAGCTCTTTAATTCCATTGAGTAGACACATCACAGCCAACAGATCCATAATCTGAAATTTGGTCATTTCTCTTTATTTTACTGTCCGTTAAAGTTCTTTCTTCAGAACAGTGAGAAAGAGTAGATAGATGACTCTTAGTCCCTCCTTTCTGCTGCCATAGTAATTGAGGTTGCAAAGCCAGTGCAAGTATATCTGCTATCTAACAGTTACCTGTCCACATTATGTTATTCACCTTTTTTTTTAAGACAGTAGCTCAGGAATGGGATGACCCTCTACATGTTGGAGAGTAACTTCAAACAGCTCTAGTTAGCATAACCTATGATGTGGGATTATGGGAGTTGCTACCCAACATCTGGAGAGCTACATGTTCCACATCTCTTTTCAAGCTTAGCCGCTTTGTTTTATTTGGGGATGAGGACTAAGTGTACATTTATTCAGCATCATCCCTTGTTTCCTTCTCCATTGATTCTGTTAAAGTTTAGACTAGGAGTGGGCAATTTGTAGCTTTCCAAATGTTGTTGAACTGGAATTCTCATAATGCCTCAGCATTGATTATGCTGGTTATATCTAATGGAAATTACAGTCCAGCAATCTTTAGAGGCCACAAGTTGTTGCCCCTGGTATAGAATGAGCTTTTCAGGCCATAGGCAACTCTACAGCACTCTGTACCTCTCTATACATGAACAAAAATATACAATAAATTAAAAATGTAACACTTAAGCTAACTTTAGGATGACTAATGGTAGGTTGGAGGAAAATGATTTTTTAAAAGAGCAGTTGATCTTGAACATTGAGTTGTTGCTGGTATGAATCTATACCACAATTCTAGGAGAAGTCTAATGTAAAGCTGTGTATTTTCCATTTGCACAATTCTGGAGTACCTTAAAAAGTGTGATACAACACACTTTAGTGCTTAGTCAGTTTTAATAAATACAAATAGGCAATGTATCTTGTCATTAGTAAAAATTACAACTACAGTAGTAATAGTACAAAAGGTTTAATGCACATGCAATATTCGATATAGCAGGGCAATAGATATGCACAATTGGCTTTTTTTCTTTGAATTCTCAAAGTTTAGCAAGGTTTGAAAACCAAGATAGTAAACTTTTCATGCAGAAGTATCAAATTACCTGGTTTCACATACACACACACACACTCACATTCTAGAGTTTACAAATGTTCCTCAAAAGACTTTCATTGCAGCTTGTGCAACTCATCAATAACTGGTAAAACAAAGTAATCATTCTGGCCCAAGAAAGTTTTAACATACAGCCTGCTAATGCTATCGTACACACTTCTGGAAACTTACCTGCACAGATTAATTTTGTTTCTCATGTTTTTGAATATTTTTATTTCACAATAAATAACATGCATTAAAAATCCTTATATCAGGTAGCCAGTTTATACATTCTGGCAGAGCAAGAGTGCTGTCTTGTTTGAAAATTTAATGCGACACATAGATAACATAGTAAATTTCTCAACACAATTTGTTTCATGCTCATCCCAATCAAATTTTATAGCATGTCTTACAAGAGGCACATCTCTGCACAGAAAAATGATACGTCATCAAATTGACCATCTGAAAGTTAGCTGTATTTTTCAGTTGCCACATGTTGCTGCACACTACTAAACAAAGTGTAAAACTTCTTTGGCACAATAAAGTATTTCCTTCGAAGTCATCAGTTTCAGAGGGCCTGTGTGTAACAATGTTTCTACACAAAATGACCAGTGATTAATACAGATAACTATTTCCAGTAATTTTAAGAAACTAGTAGTTACACTGTAGAGAGGATTGCACTTCAAAAATTAAACTGCAGAACTTCAAAGAAACTTATGCATTATTTGCCTTTTACAATAAAATAAAATAAAGCTTGCAGCAGCTTGACTAGTTGCACCTGATTTTTTTTAACTACAAAGCAAACAAAGAACAAATAAGTCTAAGCCAAAAAACTTGAAAATATTTAACAAAAACTTTTACACTAAAGTCCACTGTGGCTTTTTCTGTTTGGAGATACGTACTTCTCATAGAGGAACCTATAGATAGTAACTGTCTTTTCTCAGCAAGCATCTCCAGCCTTTAAATTAAGTTTTACCTTGAGCTCAGCAATTTGAATCCTAGGCAGGCATTCACCTGTAGGACTAAACTGGGAACAGGGACATGTGCCTGCATGTAATCCTCCACCCTCAATGGAACCACATAGCCAGCAGCTTCACAGACCTTCACACTAAGCATGAATGACTCCACAGTTGCATTTAGCTGAACACAGTGACAGAGCTTCTGTGATAGGGAACCTGGTACTATCAGATAACTATGTAATACAATTCAGAGCCCTATACACAACTTCACACTTAAAATATGAAGGCCTGGGAAGCTGCTATGTGCACAGTGACTTGAGGGTTGGGCTTCAACAAGAAAATGGCCCACATAGGGTTTATGTCAAGATGCCAAATGCAGACAGCAGTTCAGTAACCTGACCAAATTAAAACTAAGTTTGGCAGTATAATGAAAACATGATGTAGAACTAATGGTTACCGTTATTCTAAGTAGTTAATGTTTAAATTCATCATAATAGTACACAATGTTTTGCTTTTTACAATAAATTCAAATGTTAGTGTACTTACCTACCAATTTTCAAATGGTTAACATATCTTAAATGTTAACATCTCTTAAAAAGTACTGCGAAGTCCTTTAGATATCAATAGGGGTATCAATAAATCTTGCACAAAAGACAAATTCCAGGACTAAATGTCATCCTTTCCACCCTTGCTTATGGAGATTCTTTACCTTAATTGTACATTCAACAGGAGACTAGCTATTGTTAAGCAGTCAATGAATGCATATCCAGGAATGTCCTTTTTCAAGACAATTACCAAAAAAAAAAAAGGGCAGGTAGCATTTTTCTTAAAGCTAGGCTGACTTCCTGTGAGCCTTGACAGTTGATAATTCCAGGCATGCCAACTGAATAAAAACACAAATGGTCTTTGCACAGATCTGCTCAAGACGGAGTTAGTCCAGGACTTGTCATCTCTGTCGTAGGGCTTGCAAGACATTCACTTGATTTCAAACTTGTTAGAGATTTGTAGCTTGCTACTGAGGTTAAAGAGCCACAGAGGCCAAGTAATGAAGGAGTGTCTTCTTTTCCTATTTAAAAAACAATGATCATAAATTATAACTGAATTTAACATTAGTGACTGGTCCACCAACTGTGTCAAGTAATAGGGCATTAATCAACCAGAGTAACATCATCTCATTCTTCTCACCTCTAGACATTTCAACTGAGCCACTCCTATCTGAAGCCACTGTGATAGATGCTGATGTGTAGAGGGACAGGTTTGCTTACCTGTAACTGGAGTTCTTAGAGTGGCCATCTGTGAACTCACATAAATGGATCATCTGCACCTGTGCAATGCTGCCTTTGGAATCTTCTAGAGCTCTAGGCCTAGCTTTTTGGCGGGAACTCCACCCCCATCCCCTGAGGCTGCCTGAAGGCCTCATCTCCAGTTTCTTGACCGCTGTGGCAGCCATAGAACATGAAACATAGAAGGACACAAAGCAGGGAGGTAGGGCGGGGTTGTGTGAGTTCACAGACAACCACTCTAAGAACTCCAGTTACAGGTAAGCAACCTGTCCTCCGTCATGATCTCTGTGACTCACACAAATGGGAGATTAGCAAGTTTAATAATGGACATGGGAGTCTCATGCTCCACCAGGCCATTAATATACTATAATGTAACCCATAAAGACATCTGGTATTATATAAATGAAAGCCAGGCCAAGTAGAACCAGCAATAACACTTTATTAAAAGTATATCAGAATAAATGTTTGAGAATTTTATTAAGTGAAAAGGAAGAGTGCATAGTCACTGAACTATAGAAAACAGTACTGCCCTTCCAAAACTGGCATCATTAGATGCTCTTTGGTCAACTCTATAAAGGGATAGTTGGCTGGGACCAAGTGGCAGCCCTACAGATTTCCTTAAGAAATGCAGCTGATGCTGACAACACTCTAGTGGCATGGCTTCTAAGCTGTGGAGGGGATCCGTCCCCGCAAGTTCATAACAAAGTCTCACTGTAGAAGCCACCCACTTTGAGAGTTTTTGAGAAGAAACTGTAAGTCCTTTTTTATTGGATGAGTAGCACAGGAAAAGTCTTTGTGATTGATGGTACTCTGTCATGAGCTGCACATAGAAAGCTAGAGCCCTTCTAACATCCAGAGAATGCAATGTCTGCTCTAAGTCTGTTGTCGGATTAGGAAAAAAGGCAGGTAGGGTTATGTCCTGATTCAAATGAAAGGCTGATACCTCCTTGGGTAGAAAGGTGAAATCTGAGATATGGTTTTGCCCACTCATAAGGCACAGAGTTTGCTAGCTCTTTTAGCTGACGTTACAGCGACTAAAAAAGCAGTCTTCCAGGAGAGAAGTTTCAAATCAGTAGTTACCACTGGCTCAAAAGGGCATTTTGAAAGCTGGGAAACTACTAGAGATAAGTTCCAACCAGGACACTGGAGGATGAAGATGCTTGTAGCCTCTTAGATAAGCTTGGACCCCCTTGTCTGACAACGAAGACAGAAACTCCAGGAGGTGAACAGTATCGAAGTGCTGAAGTGCCCAAGGAACTTGAAGTATTTGTAGGCATACGCACTCTTCATTGGTGGTTTAAGGGCTGCCTCGACCACCAGTCATACAGGAGGCAGACCATCTAATCGATCAAATTCCACACAATCAACTTGAGGCTGTTGACATCAGGATGTCGAACTCTGCCATTGCCAAGAGATTCAGTTTGGATGGCAACCTCAGATATCAACACCTAGACAGGTGAAAAGCAGCCCAAACAAAGGTTGGTGAGGCCACCCCAGTGGCACCAGTAGAGCCGATGCGTTGTCATGATGGATCTTCTTGATGCATCTTGTTATTAATGGGATCGGTGGGAGGAAATATACCACTGGTCCCAGAAAACAAATGCATCTCCTAGAGAGGACCTGCCATTTCCGCCTCTTGAGTAAAATAGGTGACACTGCTTGTTCGAGTGCATCACGAACAGGTCCATCGATGACTTCACCCATCTTTCAAAGACCTCAGTCAGTACAGTCTTGTTGAGCTGCCACTTATGACATGCCCACGGGGTTTGACTCAAGGAGTTGGCCACAATGTTCTCAACTCCAGGAAGGTGGAGGGCTATTGGGAAGATATTTCTGTTGAGGCACCAGTCCCGGAACTTGAGGACTAGCTGGAGGAGAGTTTTGGATTTTGTATCTCCATGCTTGTTTACATAATAGACTACCGAAGTGTTTTCAGTGAGGACCTGAACAACATGGCCTGTCAAAGTGTCTTTGAACGCTACGAATGCTTTCATCACTGCTGTCAACTCTAAGGCATTGATGTAAAGACAGCTCATCAGTATCAAGCAAGTCACCTTGACCATGTAGCCTTTCATATGCACACCCCTAACGGCTAGTGAGGCATCGGTCATGACAGATCTTGTAGGTTGTGGAAGATGAAAGGGCATACCTGCGAGGAGATTTCACTTGTCCTTCCACCAGAGAAGCGATTGAAGAACAGCCCTCGATATCAACAAGCGACAGTTGGGGCTTGTCAAGCAGCAGATTGAAGGCATCCAGGAACCATCTTTGCAGGGGACTCATTCTGAGTCTTGCAAATGGCGTAACTATTGTAGTGGATGCCGTGAGCCCAAGTAAAACTTGAATGGACCTTGCCTTAGCTTGGCAGTTCCTTTGGAGGGACGATACCGAGGGAGGTTCTGTTCGCCCGATCCAAGGGGAGGAAGGCTCTTTACTGTATCAAGTCCAGAACTGCTCCAATGAACTGGATTCTTTGAGATGGAACAAGGTGAGATTTTTTGTAGTGTATGGTTAGGCCCAGGTTTTCGAGAAGTTGAATTCTTGAGCTCAAGACCCTTTTTAGTTGAACATGAGAGGGTGAAACAATTAGTCGATCATCTATATAGGAGTATAGGACGATCCCTTATTGCCGAAGAGCTGCTGCCACGACTGCCATGCACTTCGTGAATGCCCTTGGTGTGGTGTTGAGACTGAAGCTTAGCACTCAGAATCGGTACGAGTGCTTGCCTATCAGGTAATGTCTGTGATCTGGGCGGATTGAAATGTGAAAATATGCATCTTTCAGATCTAGGATGGTGAACTAGTCTCCTTGGTGGAGCAATGGTAGTATGGTGTTTAGTGTAACCATGTGAAACCCTCAAGGTTTGATGTAGTGGTTCACCGCTCTGAGGTTGAGGATGGGGTGAAATCCTCCATCCTTCGACACTAGGAAGTATCAGGAGCAGGAGCTGTAACGAAGGGCCCTTGGTGGTATCCACTCTATTGCCCCTTTGTCTAGGAGAGTCTGTATTTCAACTTGTAGTGAGGCCGAAGGAAAAGTAGTTTGTATCTGACTGACCGTTGGAGGATGATGAAACTCAAACTTTGGCCATTGTGTCAAGCACCCAGGAATTGGTTGTGATCGAGGCCCATGTACTTAGGTGGTTTTTGAACTTGTTGCCAAAGTAAGGTGTCAGAGAGAGGGCATGGGACCAAGTACACAATGATATGGCAGTGTTGATGGTAGCAATGGCTGTAGTGTATTCTGAGAACTCTGTAGCAGCATCTTCAGAAGAGATGAAACCGTCCTGCTCAAAGTCAAACTCACTTCTTCAAGACATCAGACTTTTTCCTGTATTGGGGTTTCAGTGGTCAAGACTAGTCGTCGACCCGATGGCTGCAAAGATGAGCACTGCAAGGAGCGCTGAGGAATATATGGGCTGTACTGGCAGCGAGACAATGTGGGTATCGATGATATTTATATTTGCTAGTGGCCTTCATCTTATGCGTGTGTTCAAACTTTTCCTTGGTTGATGCATTGAAAAGCCCTGCTGTGTCGAAAGGAAGGTCCTCAACCACCAATTGGGACACTTGAGAGAGGCCTGAGGATCGCAGTCACGAGTGTCGTCGCAATGAAACAAAGGCTTTAGCAGCACAGTCGCCTACATGCTGGGCTGTTGTAAGCTGTTGAGTGGTGAGTTGGTGGGCTTCAGCCAGAAACACAGCAGACACCCTCTTTTCTTCCTCTGGTAAACAATCAGTAAAGACTTTCATCTTCTCCCAGAAGAACTGGTCGTATTTTCCCATCCAGGCCAAATAGTTCACCATCTTAAAGAGGAGGGCAGCATTCAAGTAGCTCTTTCTACCAATGGCATCTAACTTCTTTCCTTCTTTATCAAGTTGGGGCCACATGGAAGGATTGAGAAGTCTTAGAATGTGCTGCATCAACTATGATGGAACTGGCCTTAGAAGGATTCGGCAGCCAATCCTCACTAGAGTCGATGACTCTATAGAGGGACTCAAGCATCGAAGGAGAAGCCACACATGCTTCCAAACCAATTTCTGGCGCTTCCGCCCTCAAGCCTACGGAACACTGCATCAGCCCTTTTGGAACTTCCGTGGCCTCTGAGGATTGCTCCTTTTGAGTCCCTCCCATCTCCTTGGAATCGGAAGAAAGAAGACAGTGGCCCGAATCAGCCGTTTGAACTCCAGAGGCTGGAGATACCTTTTTCTGTGCCTTAGAAGAGCCAGAGTGCAATCCTGACTCCTTCTTTTTACCTTTTGCCTCTTTATTGGTAAGTAACACCACCTTCTTAACCTTACCATCCATCTTATCAATTTTTTTACTGCTACAAACTGCATGTACTTCCTGTATCTCGCTCTCGCTAGAGGAAACAAAGACCTTTCTGAGCGCTACATTTTTGTCATCTCCAGAGACTCACAGATCAGCAGTCATCTGGGATAATTTGCCTTTTTTCTCTTTTACCACACTGAGAACTCCGCTGATCTGAGGGTATCTGAGACAAGGCAACTTTTGCGCTCTCTTTTATTCCTTCCTCAGAGCTTTGCGGAGCAGTGGGCATCTGGGAATTTATGTCTTTATGCAATTCTGGCATTTTCTTTTTACACTCAGCTCCTTTTCCTCCACTTTCTTTTCCATACCAAACCTAATAGTTGGAGAAGGGCTAAATGCCGACCGGTTCACCCAGCAGGTAAAAGAAAACTGTTGGAGAGGGGAGTGATTCTGATGATCGTAACTGAAGATTGAGAATTCCTGCTGGTTCCAGTTGGCAAGTGGGGATAAACCCAAACGTAGTGAATTCCTCTTCCGTGCCATCCTGAAAATAGTAATAATATGTACAGCATTTACAGGAACGAGAACTCTCCTGACGAGGCTGATGATGTCGACGATTTTGATGGGAGCAGTCAGATGAAGAAGAAGAGGATCAGGATTGAGATTTTCCACGTCAAGAAGTACGGTGTCAACGTTGAGATCAAGCAGAAAACCCTGATCTAGAATGGGATCATGTCTTCCTGCACCTCGAGAGAGAGATAGAGCAGGAGTCTCGACGGGAACTCATGGTCTGCTCCCGTTTGCCATCGGCCGATTGTCAAGGTCAAGCCAGAAGATCTGACATTTTCCGAGGAGGTGAAAGAGGTTGACTCTCCTGGGAAGCCACCCATATGGTGACCTTTTGGATCCCTTGGTCCTCCACTGTCATCACTCAAGAGGGTGTCTTATCAATGATTTCGCCCTCTGAGACACGTGAAGTGATTGAAGGAGACCTTGACGTGGCAGATTGAAATGGTGATGAGGTCTGGATCAGCAACTACTGCTGCTGTGGTGAGGCTTGAGTGGATAGTGGGGGGTCCAAAATGGTCGCTGTCAATGGGGGGGTATCGGTAGAGGCTGCTCATTAGAAGTAGTCTTAGATTTTTTGGACTTAGAGAGCTCCTGTTTGTATGAGCGACCTGGCATGTCGATGAGCCTCCAGATCAAGGAGTAGCTGCAGATGACGTGGTTGTAGCAAACCTCTTTGAGTGCCCCACTGGGCAGTCCTTAGACTTGGATGGTTGACGCGGCTAGAATCTTTAGACCCCAATCATTCCATAGATTTCACAGCAGACTCCATCGAGTAATGCCAGAGACACATTGTAGAGGAATCCCTGGCTGAGCAGCCTGAGGGAACTGAAGCAGTCAACAACTTTGAGGCCATAGTTGGTTCAGGCTCAAGGGCTTTCTCCCACAGGAGGGTCCAAACCCTGGCCTCTGTTCCTTCTGGTCTGTGGAGTAAAGGCCTGACGGTGACTGCAGGCAGAGATGTTGTGAGTCTCTCCTAGCCACAACAAACAGAAAGAGTGGTCGTCGCAATCAGGGATTTTAGCACCGCACGATCAACACTTTTGAAAGAAAGACATCAATGCCATAAATCGTGATCAAAGAAACCAAGTCAAGCCTGGGCCAAGATCAAGAAGACGAAGAGATGAATAATGATAGAAGGCTCATATGGTGTACAGTATGTGGCAGGAAAAAAAAGGAACTGGAGATGAGGCTCTCAGGCAACCTTATATAGCCTCAGGGGATAGGGGCAGGGTTCCCACCAAAAAGCTAGGCCTAGAGGTCTAGAAGGTTCCAAAGGCAGTACTGCACAGACACAAATGACCCATTTGTATGAGTCACAGGGACCACGAAGAAGAAACAAGTTTACCCTTGCTTTCATCAATGACCAGTTCAGCTTGCTTTCAGTTCAGCAATAACTCAGTTGAAGAACTAAGCAGTAGGTTTTTCCACCAGCAGATGCAATGGTTGCTTTAGGTTACATAGCCCATGCCTTCATTTGCAAACTCAAGCCTTTTGTTTGTTTGTTTTGATGTTTTTGTTTGTTCATAGAGTGAACACGAAAGAACATCTGGACACCTTATTGTACATTGTTAGATAGATGAAGGGAATGCTGTGGATGTAGCATATCTCGATTTCAGTAAGGCCTTTGACAAAGTTCCCCATGACATTCTTGCATCGAAGCTAGTAAAATGTGGGCTAGACAGGGCTACTGTTAATTGGATATGTAATTGGTTGACCGACCGAACCCAAAGGGTGATCATGGATGGCTGCTTTTCATCCTGGAGAGAAGTGACTAGTGGGGTGCCACAAGGTTCTGTCCTGGGCCCAGTGCTGTTCAATATTTTTATCAATGACTTAGATGAAGGAATAGAGGGCATGCTCATCAAATTTGCAGATGACACCAAATTGGGAGGGGTTGCTAATACGCCAGAAGACAGGATCAAAATTCAAAATGACCTGGATAGATTGGAGAGCTGGGCCAGGGCGAACAAAATGAAATTCAACAGAGAGAAATGTAAGGTCCTACACTTAGGCAGAAATAATGGAATACAGAAATATAGGATGGGGGACACGTGGCTGGATAG
Source organism: Ctenosaura bakeri (assembly GCA_948474755.1). Lineage (NCBI taxonomy): Eukaryota > Metazoa > Chordata > Lepidosauria > Squamata > Iguanidae > Ctenosaura > Ctenosaura bakeri. The sequence goes on along the minus strand of CAOLHI010002469.1, from coordinate 53,895 downwards.
CAGTACGTGTGAAAGGGATCTAGGAGTCTTCATAGACCACAAGCTGAACATGAGTCAGCAGTGTGATGCGGCAGCCAAGAAAGCCAATGCAATTCTCGGCTGCATCAACAGGAGTATGGTGTCTAGATCGAGGGAGGTACTGGTACCACTCTACTCTGCTTTGGTTAGACCCCATCTTGAATACTGTGTCCAGTTCTGGGCACCCCAATTCAAGAAGGATATTGACAAGCTGGAGCAAGTCCAGAGGAGGGTGACCAAAATGGTGAGAGGCCTGGAAAACATGCCCTATGAGGATAGACTGAGAGAGCTGGGTATGTTTAGTCTGCAGAAAAGGAGGTTAAGAGGGGACATGATAGCCATGTTTAAATATTTGAAGGGATGCCACGTAGAGGAAGGAGGGGGCTTGTTTTCTGCTGCTCCAGAAACCAGGACAAGGAGCAATGGATTCAAGCTGCAGGAAAGGAGATTCCACCTGAACCTCAGGAAGAACTTCCTGACAGTCAGGGCTGTCCGGCAGTGGAATCTGCTGCCTCGGAGAGTAGTGGAGTCTCCTACCTTGGAGGTTTTTAAGCAGAGGCTTGATGGCCATCTGTCGGGAGTGCTTTGAGGGTGTTCCTGCATGACAGGGAGTTGGACTGGATGGCCCGTGTGGTCTCTTCCAACTCTACATTTCTATGATTCTATGATTCTATGATTGTTGACATATACAGATCCGAACGTAAATAATTAGTATAAAACTAGTTAGAACAGCTAGCTTACCTCTGGTTTTTCGAGTAGATCTGTGAATTCACACATAGTTTCACATGGAACAATCCACCACTGTGTAGCGTTTTGGTGGTAACCCTGCACTAAACCTCAGCATGCATGCTTGGGCATACCGAGTTACTCTCCTCAGTTCTGTGTCACCACCAAATTAAAGATAAGGCAGGAAAGGAGAGTGAATGGTGTGAGTTCACAGATGCCCTCAACTACTGTTACCAGTAACCAGTGTAATTATGATGCACACGTATTGGTTATCAGCTTGCAAACTTAGAGGCAATGCCAGTGTCAGAACCAAACTAAGCATCTGCTGCAGTTCTACTGTGCAGCCTGTAGCAGATGGTGAAACTAAACAGCTGCTACCAGATAGCACCCTTTGGAGTTCTGTGAGGAAATAGCCATGTATAAAGGCAGTCAGCATTGCTACTGATCAAATGAAGCGAGTCCAAAAATTTGAAAGCTGGCAACTTCATCATGTGGTAAGCAAAAGTGATGGTCCCTATTACCTACTACTACTGAAAGAAGAGGTTCATTGATTGGTGCTGGTCCCTGAGCCACTATGTACCAGTTGTTGTGTGCCTTCAAGTCATTTCTGACTTATGATGACCCAAAGGCAAACCTGTCATGGGGGTTTTGACAAGATATGCTTAGAGAGGGTTGCCTTTGCCTTCCCCTAAGGCTGAGAGGATGTGATCACTCAGTGGGTTTCCATAGCCATAGGATTATCCTAATCCTAATCCTAATCAAACCACTACACACATTGGCTGTCTTGGCTGCCAATACCTGGTATATTTCCAGGAAAGAAAAACAATTGTAGCCAACAAGCATGAGCATGATGCCAATGCCAATGCCAATGCCCGGTGCATTGAAAAAAAAATTCTAGTCCCCCTCATCAGGCAGTTTGAGATGAACTGTTATATTCTGTTGGAAAACAAGTGTGTAAAAATTGGGGCACCTTGTTTAAGATTACTATAGCAAATGTAGCAAGCCTGGAGGACTTGCAAAATGTGGTGGTCTGATCTACATAGAAGCTGATGGTCTTCTGCATATCCAGAGAGTAGAAAAGCAGGTTGCTTACCTGTAATTGTGGTTCTTCAAGTGGTCATCTGTGAACTCACACGTATGGGATTCTCTGCATCTGCAGATACCATTTTCAGAAATTTCTAGAACTACATCTCTTTGGCTGAAGGCCCACCCTCCTCCATACCACACATGCTAAGCATAATTTCTGCCCCAACCCCTTCAATTCCATGTCCACTAGAGTGGGCAGCAACCAAGGAAGTCAAGAAAGGTGAGGTGGCAGGTTGTGTGAGTTCACAGATGACCACCTGAAGAACCACAGTTATGGGCAAGCAACCTGCTTTTCTCCTTTGTGGTCTCTGTGACTCACACGTATAGGAGATTGGCAAGCTAGATACACCTAGATGCACAGTGACTATGCTCACAACAGTTGAAGCACAGACAAGTCAAAAGAAGTACAGTCTCTGGCCTGAACATCAAGTCTGTGAGTGGCTGAGCCCACTTTGCTGCTTGACAGATAGTCTGAATGGCCACACTAGCCAAGAATACAGATGAAGTGGACACAGCTCTCATGGAATGAGAATGGACAGAGAAAATCTCTGGCTTCTTGGCAGTTTGGTAGGCTAATGAGATGGTAGAAGCCACTCATTTGGAAATGTACGGCAAAGAAGCTTGACAACCTTGCCTAGAAGTCCCCTTACCCAGGAGATTTCCTGAAGCATTTTGTCTAATCAACATAGATGGTAAGAGCATGCCTGACATGTGCCAAGCCCTCCAGTCATCAGTTGACAGACTTGGAAAGAAAGTGAGAAGTTAGAGTTGCTGAGACTTTCAAGAGGAAAGTGACATCTGGAAACAGGACCACCTTGTCTTTGTGGAATTGGAGGAAAGGTGGATCTCTCCACAAAACGGCTAGTTCGCTGGCCCTCCTGAGAGAGTTGATGGCCACAAGTCACATGAGGGCAGTGGTTCATAAGGACATCTCATCTAAGGATAGGTTCCAAGCCAGAGCGATAGAAATTTGAGAAGGAAAGATGTTCATGAAATCTTTGATGAAAAGTTTAACCAATGTGTGACCAAACCAAGAAGAAACCAAGCATTAAAATCTTGGGTTGAATGAAGGCCAAAAGAACCACCACATAGACATGTACTGAAGAGACTGAAAGACCCTATGATGTTGAGGAGGACAGGAACCAAAGAATGTGGTTAATGGCAAAGAAAAGCTGGAGCAAAGGAAAGCTGGAGATGAGACTGCTCAAAGAAGTAAAGAAATGATGAAAATACAGAAGACTACCAAGTAATGTTGCTCAATCAGGAGAACATTCCCTGTGCTGATGCTAGCATGGTGAATAAAAAGGGTAGCTTAGTGCATCCAGACATGCATCTTGAGTTTTGGAGGTAGGGTTTGCATCAAAAAGGTACTCGCTTCTGCAATATTCCATGTGAGGCTCTCCACAGTTGCAAGACTCATTTATGTAAATCATGGACCACAAAGAAGTCATCTAAGTTCAACAGAACTGTAATGATACCTTAACTGCCAATCTCTCTCTCTCTCTCTCTCTCTCTCTCTATATATATATATATATATATACACACATACATATAAGAACATATTTAATTAAAACATAAAAGCAAAAAGTGTCCTGATCTGAGGAATAAGGAATGCATTTGGCAAACACAGTTAAACCATACAAATTGCTGGTGTAACCTTACTTAGAATGCGGTGTTATGGTTCCAATCATTATACTGTACTTCAGAATGAATATTGCAGAACTAAAGAGGGAAAGAAACGTTGGAGAAAAAATATGATGGTTTTGTTTTGGTTGTATAGAATAAAGACAATCAACAGCAGGTGCTGGAGTACATAGGCCCTTAGATCTATTATCTTGATAAAGCAATACATGAACTGTATAGTAATTTCTGTAAGCAGCCACAAAGCCTGGGGGGGGGCTTCTAATACATGCTATTTGTAAGTTGTTCGCCGCCTCGATCCATATGGAGAGGCGGGATACAAATAAATAAATAAATATAAATAAATAAAATAAATAACACAAAATAGTAGTGTTTGGCATGCACTAAAATGGCAGGATAGTGCAGAATAATTCAGATTTCTGTAGATGTTGTCTAACTGACACTGCTAGAACTGAAATTGCTAGCAAGTGGAAGGTAACAAGTTGTTTTTAATCGCTTGGATACGGACAGTTTAGAAATGATATGCATGACAACAATGGCCACAATGAGAACGTGGTCTCCCATCCAAGTCTTTAGCTACTTTTTATTTACATTGATTAATATTTATATTGATTAAATATAAAGTAGCTAAATACTTGGATGGGGAACCATTAATGGACACCAGGTACTGTAGGCTATATTCCAGAGTAAGGAACTGGCAAAAACACCTCTAAGTGCTCCTTGTCTAAGGAAACCCTACAAAATCTGTGGGATCACCAGAAGTTGATAGGTGACCAGAAGGAGGAGGTGGTGGTGGTTGTTGTGTCCTTCAGGTCATTTCCAGCTTATAGTGACTAAAGGTTTTCTGGGGCTGGGCGTGCGTGATGCTCCCAAGGTCTCCCAATGTGTTTCCATGGCTGAGCAGGAAATCTAACTCTGGTCTCCAGGGCTGTAGGCGAATGCTCAAACCACTACACTGTGCTGGCTCTCCTGATGGTGCGTACACACACACAAAACAAAATTTACATGTGAATAGCTTGAAGACACACAACAATGCAGCTGTCTTGCATTTTCATATGTGGCCATTAGATGGAAGTAGTTTCATTTTTCTGACAAAACCAAGGTCTGGCATTGTATCAGTTCAGCGGATCTGTACATGAAACTTCTATACACTGCTTTGAGGTTTTATATCACATGTGTCAAATACAAGGCCCATGGGCCAAATCCGGCCCACCAGGCCATTTCATATGGCCCTCACACCTCTCCTGCAGCTGCGGTACTCCTCCCACCTGGTGAACCTGATCCCCACATTGCAGGCTCCCAGCTGCTGGTATTCTAAAGAGGGGCCCAGCAGCCAGCACTCACAATTTACTTCTACTTCTGACTGCTTCTCTGTCCAAGTCTCACCGTCAGACCATTGCCGTGGGTTACCATGGCAATGCTCCACATGGCTCACAAGAGTTGGACAAAGGAGCAATCAGAAGCAGAAGTAGATCACAAATGCTGGCTGCTGAACCCCTCTTCAGAAGCCCAACAGCCGGGGGCCCACAATGTGAGGATCGGGCTCACCAGGTACAGAGAGGGGCGGCAGGTAGGGAGGTAGGGAGCAGAAAGAGGCACAGGTAATATTTATCTGATGATTAAAAAAAATAACTTTGATTCCAAAATTAATGTTTCTGTAAATTGTACAATAGTTGTACACTTGAATATCTGCCTGCCATTATTTGTCCTAGACCTCTAATTTCAGAAGTAGCTATTACTAAAACCAGTAATAATCGAATGCAGAGGCAATTCTTTAATATGATAATAGAGTAGACACATTTATATGGTCTCACAGATACAGCTGGCCCTTGTGGCCCAAGATGAAATTGAATTTGACACCCCTGTTTTACATTATGGCCACCAAAGATAAGGAGGCTAGAGAGCCCCGTAACTGCCAGAACTAAGGCCACATATTTCCAGGCAGCTTACCTGCAGGAAGCACCACTATACAAAATTTTTCTCAATTATGTGGTACCTTCATCAGATGAACATTACTAAATAAGGCAATCTATGGGGACAACCTTATTATTTAGGAAGATTTTAAGAACTCAGGCCACCCTGAGAAAGCTTTTGAAGACAAAAATATGAATATATAAGCTAAGATTATGCCTCATGATGGCAGTAATGTCAAGAGCAGATAAGGAAGTCATTCTCCTTAAATACTTAAGAGTAATCATAAAGCATTGGGTTAGAAATCTACATCTTAATGCTTGACAGGGGAATCATTTACTATTTGTGTTGGGAGATTTATAATTACTACAGGTTGCAAGTTGGAAGCAGCACATTTGCACAGCCTTGTGTAACTAGAAACTAATGATTATGAAGTATTATTGAAGTATCAAACAACTTTAGGCTGGCTACTTTACCTTCACTAAGTAAATTTAATCCGTCCTGCTTTCCATCTTCATCTTGTGAATGGCTTGGATCCAAAGATGTTTGAGATAGGCTAACATCAGCTGAGAGCTGGTCCAGGCTGTGAAAACTCTTTCTGCAAAATCAATGACAACCAATTTCATTAATTACCCTTCCAAATATGCTTTACAATAAATATAAAGCTGGAAATAAAGGGATAAATCTAGACTTAATCAGAAGTACTCCAGGGGGTGATTTCTGGATCCAATTCACAAAGTTTTAAGAACTGTTTTTCTTTAAATAAAACTGCAGAAAGGAATAACAGGTGTGAATACACAACTTCTGTTACTTATAACAGAAAATAAGCTTGAGTCACACTCAAACTCAATGACAAAAACTCAGAGGGTGTTACGCTTAGGACAAGGCACGGTTAAGCGCTTATGCCACACTCACATTAAAGTTTTAAGATTTGCTTTTCTTCATATGTGCCTGACAACCAAGATGAAAGTCTCACTTCTAGGTTCTCCTATTATCTGAGTTTCAGCTAGTGACAGGGAAAAGGCCTTTTCAGTGATACTTCCATTTCTGATGTGTTCCTGGTGCCTGGGTAATACCCTTTCTTAAATTTCACCATGCTTTTGAACTTTCTGCTCTGTTCAGTTCTTCCTTGTAAAGTGTGTTAATACTGCTTTGATAGGTTAGCTCAAAAGCTATTGCATTTCTAATATTTTAGACTGCATTTCTAATATTTATTGCAAACTATCTTGAAAGTTTGTGTCGCAACACGCAAAATCTAACAACAACCAACTCTGAATGAGAGAATGTTATTGATGGGGACTTCTGAAGCTCTTTCAAATTCATACTTCAATGTCATTGTTACCTGCAGGACTAAGAGCTTGCAATATTACTGAAGGCATACAAAACTAAACAAAAACTAGTGTATTTGTGAATTATTCAAGAACACCTGCAAGCCTACCCAAGGTTGTGAAAAGTATGTGATTTTATAAAAGTGACCAAGAGAGACACAAAAGAATTTACCATTGAATAATCTCTTTAAAAGAATTTCTAACTGGAAAAGTATTTGCAGGTCTGCCAGCAATCTTTCCTACAAATAACATCTAAAGGTCTGCAGGAAAAGGCAGAATATCTTTTACTACTCCAGATTCTAGGCAGAAGCTAAAGTTACTGAAAAGAAAAGCTAGTGCTTTAAAGCACTTCCCCAATGAGAGTATGAACACCAGAACTATACAAGAATAGTAATAACTTTAGAATAATTCCCTCTCCCAAAGACTCAAGATTCAACAGTTTTGTTTTATTCATAGACAAAAATAGACAACTAAATAAATAGGTGCAGAATACTTAGTGCCTAAGTACAGGATTAAACAACCAATCAAATAGCTTCATTTGCATTCCAAGTCCTTCAAAATTTCACACGTTTTTAGAGGTAAATATGTAAAAAATCACTAAGCTTTTCATATGTTCATTATTTCTTACTAAACTGATTATAATAGTTCTGTCTCCCAGTATTTCATCGTTTTGCTAGCATCACCAACATTCAATCCTGTAACCCTCAGCTTTTCACATATCTCCTTATCTCATTCCATTCACACCCTCATTTGATACTTAAAGATGCACTAAATAGTAAGTCTCTCTGACCAGGATCTTTGGCTTCCTTTCTCCTTCTCAATCTTGACACCCCAAGTAGGTTGTTGGTATTCACATAGCTATGCCAGTACAGACCTCTGGAACAATTCTTCCCTCACTGGTTGTCTAGACCCTCTTTGCCTATCAAGGCATTATCCTTTCCCACAAGAACTATGCACATTGAAATCCTCTTTGGGCAGAAAAGCCCTGAGTCATCTCATACTTTGCTGCAGCAAAGTGTCCCTTAAAAATGTCTTCATATATTGTCATAAATCATGTTATTTTTTTATCAAAAAACACAGTATAAATATAAAATGAAGCAAAGTTACAGTACAAACCACTTCATGGCAATACAAGCTCTATATACTAAAGTGTCCACCCTGCTCCAAACCTAATTATGCCCACATAAGAACAAGACTACCAATTTAAGTGTAATTCCTGAACATATATTTCCAAAAGAAAAAAGATGATCTTGAATAAAAGAGTTACTGGGTCCAACAGAGAGGACTGTCTGAAAATCTGCCAGGAAAGAATAGAGGTGTGGGAGCATCAATATATCATTTTGCATGAAGTGACAATTTGTTTTAAAATTGGATTTGGCCTGTTATAAAACTGGGTTTCTTCTTCGTGGTCTCTGTGCCTCACACACTAGGAGCTTTCTAGAGCTTAGTAGCTTGGTGAGAACCCCTCCCCCATGCCAGTACTGCGCATACTCCTCCTGCTGAGTAACGGTCACTCCTCAGTTCTTTCTCGTCCGCCATCGCGTACAGAAGGTTCTTTGCTAGTGGCTTGCTTTTCTTGGTTTTTTTTTCTTGGCTTGGCTTCGGATTTGGATTTTAACTACGAGTTTTGGATTTCGGATTGGACTGGTATTTAAAACCCCTCCATTTTCTCCTTCGGACTTCTTTTCGCACTTTTTCTCTCACTTCAGTCTCTTTTTCTTCTCGCTTCGGACTATCGGCCTATGTCTGCGCCTTTCAAGAAGTGCGTCTCTTGTGGATGGAAGCTCGCTCTCTCGGACAAGCATCGCGAGTGCCTTTTTTGTTTGGGCGAAACCCACAACACCTGGGCTTGCCCTATCTGCAGAGAGTTCACTACTCAGACTCTCCGCAACCGCTCGTCGAGGTTGAAATCCCATTGCTGGGAACAGTCTTTGCGAGCAAGGGATCAGCCCGAGGTCCGTGCTGAGATGTCGAGAAAACAACACCCGGACAAGGAGCAACTCCACCATCGACGGTGTCGGCAGCTGCCGCACCATCCATCTCATCGGTACTGGTCTCGGTACCGACATCGAAGCCGTCCATCTCCTCGCTCCCAAGGATCCAGAAGTTGTTGGCAGCTGCCAAGACAACTAAGGAGACATCTGCGGGCTCGCAGGCCTCCTTGATGACCAGGCCTCCAACCCCGGCCCAGAAGAAATGTCCTGCTGCTCCGGACGCAGGAAAGGAGAAAGAGAAGAAGAAGAAGAGAAAGAAGAAGAGGCGCTCCCCACCAAAGGAGGTCTGCCTTCCCACACCTCCACCAACCCAGCTCTCTGGGGATCCAGGAGAGCTGTCGGACCTGGAGGAGGTCCTCGAGGTGTCAGACGAGGAGCAGGCCATGGAGGTCCTGCTTTCCTCGGAGCCGCCCGTCTTGATGGCTGCAGTAACTCTGCCGAGTCACCGCAAACCAGTTGACCGCTAGGAAGAAGTGATGGCCAACACCGGCCTTCGCCCAGGCATGGGGCAGCCTCAGCCAGGAGCGTGTCCCACTCTCTGGAGCGGAGAGTCAGGCCGCCATCACCGCGCCACCAAGAGGTCTACTATGAAAGACCGCACTCTCGTCCCTCGAACGAGTCGCTTTACACCTCTGCCTCCTATCTTGGCAGATATGGTCAGGAGCATCAGTGGCGCGAACATCTGGCGTCGTACCATTCCTACTCCCCATCTTATAGGGATCGGTACCACCCAGATGCGAGGAGCTGGATCCCGTATTGACGGTCCCGCTTGCCCTCTAGGGAAGGCCATCACTCCTGATATGGGAGATGGCGAAGCCGCTCACCTTCTCCTTGCCGCCGGAGGTCTAGAGAGCCTTCACCCCACTACAGGGCTGTGTCGCCTCCACCAAGGGTCACCTCCATGGCTACCTGCCCGACGTTGGAGGCCACGGCAACACAGGCGGTGGTGCCGGCTGCGACAGTCACCAAAGTGACTACACGAGTGCGTCCTACGGTAGTGCCGGTTACCTCTTCGGGGACGCCTCGTACTACAACTCCGACCGCCACCTCATCAACGGTATCAGTAGTGACGGCGACTCCGGCAGTGACCCGAGATCGACCTCCCAGTAGGGAGAGGTCTGCACATAGGTCTTCGTCTCCATCCTCCCAGTCCTATGACTCGGATATGGAATCGGAGGACTCAACGCCGGCATCCCATGAGTCACCTCCCTTGGCTTTTGGAGACCCGATACCGGAGTCGGCGCCTGAGGATGTTCAGCAATTCTCGGCAATCCTGCTCCGGATGGCCATGGCACTCGGCCGGAGGACCCAGTCTTCCAATATGTGGAACCTCGTCAGCCGACCTCCGCTCCGCTGCCATTTCTGTCGAAGCTCATGCAGGCCCTGAAGCACCTGTGGGCCACGCTGGCTTCTGCCCAGCCGATACCACACCGGCTGGAGCACCTCTACAAGATGCAGAAAGAGGAAGCGGAGTTCCTCTTTAGCCATCCGGTCCCGAACTCCATCGTGGTGGAGTCTGCCCAGACTAAGGGTGGCAATAGGGCACATACCACCCCGCCGGACTGAGAGGGTCGTAAGTTGGACACCTTCGGCAGGAGGTTTTATACCGCCTCCTCGCTAATCGCCAGGGTGTCCAACACACAGGCGTGCCTTGCAGCCTACCTCCGCAACCTGCTGGACTGCTTCGCACTTCTTCTGGCCGGCCTTGCAGAGGAAAATCGCCCGGCCGCAGTACAGATCTTCAACGAGGCCGTGGCCATAGCGAACCAGCAGATCATCTCCTCGAAGCACACCATGGAGGTTGCTTCGAGGGTGATGGTAGGCTCCATGGCTCTTCGCCGACATGCCTGGCTCTGGTCATCGGGACTGCAGGAGGACAGTCGAAGGCGAATTGAAGACCTTCCGTTCGGCGGTCAAGGCCTCTTCCATGCCACGACCGACGAGGCAACAGACAACATCGTTAAGGCTCGCCTGACCGCCAGGAAGATGGGGATAAACCAGCCACCCCAGTCCCGTCGGTCCTCTGGCTCACAATCATCTTGGCGCAGGCCATCATCCTCCACCTTTCAACAGCGGTCTTCTCAGTCCGCCCAGTCCCCACCGTCGACTGTCTCCTCGGGCCGAAGATCGTTCCAACGACGCCCGGCTTCGTTGTCCAAGAAGTCTTCGTCCAAGGCAAAGTCCCGGTTTTAACCGCCTTTGCAGGTCGCCACCACATCCAACCTTCAGCCTGCCAGCAGTCTTTCAAGATCACCCGAGCCTGGCCAGACACCTCGCCGAGTGGTGTCAAGTCACAATGGATTGTTGGGTGCTTTCCATCATCCGTCTTGGCTACGCCATAGAATTTCAAGATATTCAACCACGAGGCATCTACTATTCCACCCCAGCCAGTTTGGCCCTGCTGGAAGAGATCCAGTCCTTGCTTCAGAAATGGGTGATCGAGCGACTTCCGTCTTCAGCCAAAAACACCGGCTACTTCTCCCGGTACTTCACAATACTGAAGACAGAGGGAACCCTGCGGCCCATCCTAGACCTCAGAGGGGTGAATGACGACATCCGCCCCAAAAGGTTCAAGATGGTTACGCTATCCTCGATCCTGCCTTTCGTTCGTCGAGGGGACTGGTTCGCCTCCATCGATCTTCGGGATGCTTATTTCCACATCGCCATTTGCCCGCAGCACAGGCGGTACCTACGGTTTGCGGTCAATGGCACCTGTTACCAGTACAAGGTGCTACCGTTCGGACTCTCGACCACGTCCAGGGTCTTCACCAAATGCATGGCGCCAGTGGTACCATACCTGTGGATGAAGGGCATCTCCATCTATCCCTACCTGGACGATTGGCTGTTGGTGGCGTCCTGCAGACAAAAACTTTACAGCGATATCCACTGGACATTGACACTTCTGACCCGTCTCGGTCTCCGGGTCAACCTGAGGAAATTCCACCTCGAGCCCGCGAGGATGCTGGACTTCATTGGTGCCACACTGGACTCGGTATCGGTGAGAGCCTACCTACCGTTAGACCGGGCACGGATGCTTTGTCGGGCTGCATCGACTGTCTTCATTGTCCCGACTGTGACAGCAAGGAGAATATAACAGCTCCTCGGCTATATAGCATCCACCACCGCCATGACTTACCTCTCCAGGCTCCGCGCTCGCCCCCTTCAACACTGGTTTGTCCGAGTCTTCGACCCACTGCTGGACGACCAGAGACATCTACTTCAACTGCTCCCACACATACGCTCCTCCCTGCTATGGTGGCAGTCCTACAGTCACCGCATGTCAAGCATGCTGTTCTGGGAGTCGACACCGCAGGTGACGATTACGACCGACGCCTCCCTCTTCGGATGGGGAGCCCACTGCAGCGAGCTCAAAGTCCGAGGCTGGTGGATCGATGACGAGACCATCCTCCACATCAACGCTCTCGAGCTGCTCATGATTTGGAAGGCGCTGAAAGCCTTCGCCACCTCGTCACAGACCGCACGGTGCTGATCCTCACAGACAACACGACGGCGGTCTGCTACGTCAACAGGCAAGGAGGGACTCATTCGACCACCCTCTTCAACGTAGCCCTCGTTCTCTGGAACTGGTGTGTTTCGCTTCGAATCCATCCCGTGGCGGTTCACCTGGCCAGGCAGGAGAATACCACAGCAGACGCCCTCAGCAGGGACACCTCTTGCCACCACGAGTGGTCCCTCTCCAACAACGCGTTCCAGATGATCCGGGACTGGTGGGGCAAGAGGAGTCGACCTCTTTGCCACCAGTCAGAACACGAAGTGCCATCGGTACTGCTCGAGGGCTGGTCACGATCGCGGTTCCATTGGCGATGCCTTCCAGTTCAGGTGGAACGAGGGACTTCTCTATGCGTTTCCTCTGTTTTCCCTCCTGGGCAGGGTGATATCAAAGATCCGAGCCAACATCATCTTCGTTCGAGGCCGCCCACAACCGACTTCTCAGGCTTCCACTGACGCCGGACCTACTGTCACACTCCGACGGCCTCGTACTCCACCCAGACCTGCTGCTCTTGGCCCTCCATGCCTGGAGGATATCACCATAGACGATCCCATCATCGGTAACGTCTTGACCGCAGCCAGGAAGGAGTCGACATGCCGCAACTATCATTACAAGTGGCAGCACTTCGTAGCCTTTGCAGAAGCAAGACGGGAGCCGGTATCGCCTGTCAACCTGCCTACCGTACTCCACTTCCTCTTGCATCTTTGACAGCAAGGCCTCGCCTTCCCTTCCTTGAAGGTTTACATCACGGCTATCCTCCTCTGCGGCTCTCTTTAGAGACGGTACCGTGAAGCAGTTCATGAAGGGCCTCCAGCACCTGTACCCGCTGGTATCGCCCCCTCTACCGCCATGGTCCCTATCTCTGGTGCTGTCACAGCTGATGAGACCGCCCTTCGAACCGATGGCGACTGCTGATGACAGGCTGCTCACCATGAAGACTGCCTTCCTTGTGGCTGTCACCTCAGCCAGGTGAGTGGGAGAGCTGACAGCAGTAAGGTCTGACGAGCCCTTCCTTGTGTTCCACAGGGATAAAGTGGTCCTCCGGCCTGACATCTCATTCCTGCCGAAGGTGGTGTCCAACTTTCATCTCGGTCAGGACTCCATCTTGCCTACCTTCTATCTGGACCCGACGACGCCTTTGGAACGATCCCTTCATTCCTTGGATGTTCGTCGGGCCTTGGCCTTCTACAAGGACAGGACTGCCTCCTTTTGACAAACCCCGCACCTTTTTGTGTGCTATGGCAGGCGTTGGAGAGGCCACAAGGTATCCACCCAACATTTTTCTAAATGGGTGGCTGGGACAATCCTGCTGGCATACGAGCTTGCCAGGAAGCCTCCGTCAGCATTCCTGAGAGCTCATTCCACCAGAGCTGTTGCGACATCTGCAGCCATCCTGCGAGGAGTTGACCTGCAGGAACTCTGCCGTGTGGCGACCTGGTCTCAACCATCGACCTTCGTGCGCCACTACAGACTTGACTGCCGGTCCCACAGAGATGCTCGGTTTGGACGTGCTGTGCTGGCTTCTGTACTATAGGACCTGACCCACCATCCAACCGGTAAGCTACATAGTCTCCTAGTGTGTGAGACACAGAGACCACAAAGAAGAAGAGCAGGTTGCTTACCTGTAACTGTAGTTCTTCGAGTGGTCATCTGTGCCCTCACACACACCCGCCCTACCGTCCCTCTCTTTTCAGGTCCCTGTGTTTCTTTCGGCGGACTACAGAACTGAGGAGTGACCATTACTCGGTGGGAGGAGCATGCGCAGTACCGGCATGGGGGAGGGGTTCCCGCCAAGCTACTAAGCTCTAGAATCTTCCGAACGCTACCGCGCACATGCGAAAGCTCCTAGTGTGTGAGGTAGAGAACTACAGTTACAGGTAAGCAACCTGTTCTTTGCAAGGCATAAAAAGAAGCACTATGGAGAGCACATACACACACCAATCATCATCTGACAAAACATAAGTGGTAGGCAGTCAATGGCTGGAATGGCAGTTCCTGGATGAGCAACTCTGTTTCTCCCCAAACGGCTCACGTAGATATTAAGTGCTTCATTAGTGACAAACATTAAACTGAGACCAGGAAAGAACAGATATTTGTCTAAGTCACTAAGATTGTTACTTATCCTTTGAAATTAGAAATTCATCCTGATAATACATAGATTTATAGTAAAAACCTCACAAGAGCAGATAGTAAGATCATAGGGATTTGCATTTTCAATTCAGAAGGAATGCTGTTTCCTGTGGAAATGTATATTCACTTAAATGACAAATGTATTCTAATGCAGAAGTAAGGTACTGTATAAAATCAATCTTGCTGCTACTATTTTAAACTATTTCCACTGAGAAATAAAGATTTCTGCTTATTAAAGGCCTTCATTCTGAAGTTCCAAATTACTGCTCAGATTGTCAACTGTCAACAAATACTGTGGAATGCTAGGAACCTTTGTAAAACACTTCTCAGCAATATCTCACCAAATTGGAAGCAATACAGGCAGTTCGTCTCTAAAATGCAAAATATTGCAAATTTAATCTCGTGAAAGCTAATGAAGATAATACAGCACCATGATATAAAGATTTAGCAGGTGATCATGCACTTTGAGTATGTCTTGTATGGGGCTCCTTGCCCTTTCTACACATGTTCAGCAATGTATATCTGACTTTTGCCAGGCTTCATTAAAAGTATGAGAAACCATCAGAGAACAGTAAAATTTTGCATGATCTTAACTATGTTGGTAGCAGTCAGACATGAAGCCAAGCCATGATGGCAGGAGTAGGGGGGCAGAATTAATATATGTGAACTAACGAAACTGCGAAAGTCCCAAACTATGGTTCATCACTGTTATTACAAAAGTCTTAAATGTATAGTCAACACCCCATGCATGTTAACTGAGCCTTGCTGCAAATATCTTAAGAATCTCTTTGCCTAATACAATGTATTGTGCTCTATAAAGATCTACACTACTACGATGCAGAAATATTCTTACTGCTTTATTCTTATTGGCTGATTTTCATTCTGTTTTACCTTCCCATGTTTTTTATATAACCTGAGTTATACAACTCAAGCATGGCCAAGTAAAATGGATAATACACACCTATTCTTGTAGGATTATTTTAAGATTTACTTAAAATATATGAAAAGATTTTGCACATATAGAGTTCATGGAACACTTTATACACATTGTATACAGTACTGTGTATTACTGTCATAGTTGTGTATGTGTTTTAAAATAAGGATGCTGGTAAATATTTAATACAAGTACTTCTAAACTGCGTTAATATTTACTCATCTACAAGTTTTCCCCCAAGCCCTTAACACATAATGTTCCATATGACAAGATGCAGGGGGGAAAGTGAGATTTCTGGGATCTTAGGAGCACTGCATAAATATTTCAACTTACTCATCCCATTGATTATTTTGTTTTCGATAAAGTAGCGTATCCAAGGCAACAGCATTAACATCCAGAGCTCCTGGGGAAGGCCACTGATTGGTGAGATGGGTAGTTAATTCTTGTCTTGATCTTAAATCATTATTCTTTAGCACAGTTCTGTGAACACACAGTGAATTTGATGCTGTTAGAAGTAATGTCTTTAATCACAAGAAGAAAATAGCCTTGTACTTGGAAGATTCACCTGCTATCATGCTGTTCTTAAGACACTTTCACACAGAAGAGACTTTTCAGAATTTTAGTACTCACTAATTAAAAAAACACATGGAACTACACTATGGGGTACTTTCACTGATAAAATGATCTCATATGGTTCAGCGAATGCAAATGATGTAGAAAGAAAAGCAAGGAATTAAACGTTACTTCTAAAACACTAACACTATGTTGGGTTCTTGGTTACCAAGCACTGCAAGTTCTCAGTGACTATTTCACATCTCTATAGGAAAGCAGAATATTCCTGTTTTACAAAAGACTGAAAAAGGTTGTAAGCTATTCAACAATTTAATCTTCCTGCGTTGGCAGTCTGTAGGAGGGCCGAAAACAAAATCCCAGTCCTTCAGATTTCTTTCAGCCACAAAAGTTCTCAGTAGAGGAACATTAACTCACGGTAGCTGCACTGTAACTGAAAGCATGCATTATGGTTTATTTTTATTTCTTCCAGGTAAACACAGAATAAGGACAGAATTTAAAATGCTGCTTTGTATCAATTATTTTCTGAAGCAAAGCTTAAAGTCATAATGAAGCTTTCCATGATCTTATTAATGGAAAAGTTGACACACTAATCTTCCAGTGCTTTTCTTCAGCAACAGTTAAAGTAATATTATTTAACTTTCTTCCAAACAGGTCAACTACATTGCACTGTACAATTTTACTCCTACAAACGAGCAAAAAAATAATTTACTGGGGTTTCTGTGAATATCTGTGCAATGTGTGTATGTGTGTGTGTGTGTGTGTGTAATCTTGTCATGTAAGCCAATCCAAAACTGCAAGAATGTCCTTGAAGATAAAACTGACTCAAAAATCAGTTTTACTGTTTGGAACACTCACAGTCAGAAAAATGATAGGTAACATCTTTTTTTTTAAGTTCAAAGCTGTGAATGCTTCACAATAGGTAAAGTATTCCATGTGCAAAAAGATTGGGAGCGTTTATAACTTAGCAGGACAGCCACACAGCTTGACTACTTACCAGTACTATGAATTCTCCTATTGGGTAATCTCCTTCACATATCCCCTCTCTATGGAATGAGTTGTCAGCACCACCTTGATGACTCAAATCTGTTGAAATTTCAAATGTCATGGATGTGAGCCCATGCAACAATGCATGTGGTGTGTTATCTGCCCTCTAATAACATGTTAATATTGTGTAAGAAGAACTCCCAACAGCAAACAAATAAAAACAACCCTAATGCAGTGAGGAGATCTAAGAATGAATGTGGATTTATGGAGGAGATAACAATAGTAGAATTCTAGTTACTGACACGCAACCTAGTTTTCTGCTGCTCATGGCATTTCCCACAATTTTCACTACAGAACTTTCTCCCCGAGGGACAAAATAAGTTCTTGTAAAAATGTTCAATCCAGTTAGATATATATGCAAAATATAAATTCATAAGATTGTGTTATATTAATATGGTAATCTTTCAAAGCCACCATTCACAAAGACCAGATCAATTTTCTTTTCTTTTTTTTATGTTCTGTTTTCTATGTTAACTCACTAGACAGCACCACTTTCCAAATTCATTTTACAAGGCTGATTTGGAAAATAGCTACAAATCATAGAAATTGTGTTATAGAACATATGTACATTTTTAAAGCCTTTAACAATAAGATACAGATTATTAGTTTGGGTGATTAGAGGTACACATATACTCCCTGGAAATATCAGACCCACCCTTACTGTACCAGTCCTATATATGTCTAATCAAATGTACTTCACCCGAGTTCAGTGGGATATAGTCTCAGGTAAGTAGAGATTTACTTCAGCCCTAAGAGGTCTTCATGCTTTAAATAAAAATGGCAGTCTTCTCAATCCTGTTTTATTTTGTTTTGCATTTTAAGCAATAGAGAGATAGAGGCTGACAGCAGGAAAATGGTAGCCCAGTCTTAGTTCTTATCACTTACTTTGTCATTTAGTATCAGCTGCTTGATAGTACTACTGATCTAGGTTTAATTCTTTTTCATATATTATTTAGAAATAGCTATTACAAATTCTTACCGGAGCATACTGAAACTATTTACCAAGGCCCAAAGGAGGCATGCTTTAGTAACGACAAATATAACAAAATTGTAAATATCACCTAATGTTAAACCACATAAAAGTAAGCTGCTATGCAGTTCTAGGATTGCTATATACTACCTGGAGGTCAACACTATAAATAAATTCAACAAAATAATGAACAAAACTGATTAAAATTGGCTGGGTTTTTATAATATTTTGCTAGTGCAATCAGTCTTTTCTGCAAGTCCAAAATCCACCACTTCCAGTTTGTCAACAATTTCCACAATAAATTAACACACATAATACTGAGCTATTCTAAAAAAAAAAAATTGTTGTGGCTTTATTGTTTTGTTTTGCCTTCAGCAAGCCTAAAGGAGAGGCTTCTAGGGCAACATCTGCCGTCCATCTGGCAGTGAAGAGGGTCTGGAACACTGCACAGTGGAACGGGGGTGCTGGGCACAGCCTTTGGGCCACTCTTTATCCAACTCTGCCATAAAACAAATTGTCAGGGGTAGCAAGAATTCCACCTTTAATATTACAATATTTGTGATAATTATTTTAAAAGTAAAGATGATTACAATTCTTATGTAACTAATGTGGTCTCATCATAGTTTTAATATTTTAAATATTTTATACTATTCTTTTGGCTAACATTTTAACTATCTTCATACTTTTTTCCTTTTTTTTTTTTTAATTCTACTCATTGGCCAAATCTTTATGCCCAGGAAGACCAAAGTTAAAACAAGCAGCACTGAAACTAACGGGTAAAAACAAAAAGAAGTTCAATTAATTTTTTTAAAGCCAAATTGAAACCAAAATTAAACATACATGAATAAAAAGATAAAAGCACTACCTAAACCAGTCAAAGTCCCTACCAACCCACACCATTAACAAACTCAAATGCCAAGACCCCCAGATATATCTTTATTTTAGTAGAAATTGGTGCCTGAATTGATTCAGATGTCATAGAATTTTGTGGCTAGCTGTGAATATCCAAATTGGGGGCAAGGAGCAAAATGAGAAGAGCTATTTACAATAAAACACTGGATTTTAAAGAATATATGTCATAGTTTAGATTTATATAGATAAAAGGTCCCATGTACTGTGATCTGTTTTTCACATCTGATTCATCATCCAGTTTCAAATGAAACAGCAGAAGTATCTATCAATTATATATTTTTCTAATCGCTGACAGCACACGCAACTGTTGCTAAGCATCTATCTCAATTATAGATTGTTCTGTTCTCTATTTTCAGGCACTTCAAATGCAGCTATTAGTTTGACAATGGTCATTAGCAGGTACTAAACCACTGTGCACAGTCATCTTTCAACAGAGTTTAGGTTTTCAAACCATAGGTTATAGGCTTCCCCTACTTATCTGACAGGTTTGGGACTGGAGTGCTATCAGAAAACAGAATTGATTGAAAAGCAGAACCCATGTACTGCACTGTAGGAAGTCTGAAGGACTTGCAGAGGCTCACTTGGGACTGACTGCACACACACTGCTTGCAAAGTCTCTCAAGCCAGCCTAGCACCTTCTTCCCCCTCTCAGCTCACTTTGCAAGCAGCACACATGCGAGCAATTCCAAGCGAGCTTCCATAGGCAAGAAGAACTTATGACAGAGTGGAACCCCCATCAAATTACTGGAGCTTGTCCTTAATCTGGAAGCATCAAAACAGTGAGTCATCAGCTAAGGGCATCAAAAGGTAAAGTTTTCCTATATTTAGTTAAGGAAAACCAGATATACTGAAATATCTATCAGGATATCAACTGACCAGCCTTTTTCTTAGGTAAGTAACACTTATTTTTGCTAATATGTCCACAATAGAGCATGAAAAATATCTGTCCACTAATTCTACATATTACATTTTCAGCAAACAAATCAACTTCCAATATGCAAGTTGTGTTATACAGAATTAGTTAACCCTTGTTACTTTAATTAAACTCATCTGTATCATTTCTACTTCCTTTTTAAAGACAGAACAACTTCTGCTCCTCATCTTTATATATTGGTTTCCTTTCTTTCTTTCCTAACAAAGAATATACTCAATGCAAATCTGGCAGCATGTTCTTTGGAATAGCTATGATTACAGCTAACAAGATGATTCATATTAAGTTAACAATGAGTCAAAGTAACCTAAGTAATGAAGTATTAAAAATGCTGCCAGAAAAGGGAATGTCTCTTACAATACCAGATTCACAAGGTATTGTGAATCATCTGAAGGTTGAAATGAAAAGCAAGCAACTCTGTTGTGCTTACATTACCTGTGAAAGGTGCCCGCTGATGCAGAAACCAGTTTCCCATGTGGGCATTTGCACTTGCAGGAGCTTTATCTATGAGAGCAATCCCTCTTCCTCCTACCCTGTATGTAAACTATGACTCTCAAAACCTGCTCAAGAGTTCTGGAAAATTCTTGCAAAAACATATTGTTCAGAATATTCATGGAGAGCAGAAGAGATTTTTGCCAAAAATACAACTAAGGAGTAACATAAGAATTGTTCTTAATATCACTGAATATTTGGAACATTATGGTGATAAAAAGACAACTCTGATTTTCCTGGATGCAGAGAAAGCATTTGATAATACTAGGAATTACTTATTTCAAAGTATTGGAGAAAATGGACTTTGATGAAAATATTATTTGGGCAATAAAGACAATGTGTTTTGTGGTAAAAGCCTTGATTTTGGTAAATGACAATGCAACAACACTGATTGAGATACAAAAGGAAACTACCCAAGGTTGCCCCCTCTCAGCTTTGTAGTTTATTTTGGCATTGCAGACATCATTGAAAAAGAACAGAGAAGATGATAGAATGAGTGAACATAAAAAAAGAACAGTATAAACTGAGGGTTTATGCAGATGATCTTGTGACAATGTTTCAAAATGTAGTGGATTCAATGAATGATCTTTTGGAAAAAATCAAGATGTCTGAGTCACATTCCAGGTTAAAGTGAACTGTAACAAAGCAAAATTGACTAAAAACTTGACTTCGGATGAAGAAAATGAATCAACTGATCTTTCCAACTTTTAAGGTAGAAAAAATGGGGATTAAATATCCGAATAACCTGAATAATAGTTATGTTACACCTAAAAGCAAAGCTATCTGAGTGATTAAATTTCATCTTAACTCTAAATGTCTGCTCACTGCAATTTTGCACTGTAAGCACACTGCGATTTTGAGAGTATGAAACAAAAATTATTCTAAGTACAGTGTGCACACTTAGATGAAATAGTGCCACAGCAAAACAGATAGCACACACTAAAAAATAAGTATATTATTTAAATACAGATACTGAGTTAGCACAATTTTTAAAAGCTACTTAAGGTAAACTACAATTTTCTCACCAGAAAACTATACTTACATAAAAACACATAGTCTCTTAAAGATTAGTACATTAATTATACCCTACACCCAACTCCTAGTCACTGCTATAAGGGGCCAGTTAAATCCACTGTTGAATGGTAAAATTAATACCTAGGCAATTTTATTTGTTTAAATGAATCTACTCTAGTTGAAACTACCACATGGCAAACTGGGCAAAGCCCAATGTTTTTGTGAACTGTAGGCTACATCAGATATAGTCTGCTTCATCAGTAATTTTATGAGTGGCAACGAGGTGGAGTACAGTTCATAAAAGCCAGCATGGTGTAGTCATTTGAGCATTGGGCTACAACTGGAGACCAGAGTTTGAATCCCCACTCAGTGATGGAAACCTACTGGTTAACCTTGGGCAAGTCATATTCTCTCAGCCTCAGAGGACAGTAAAGGCAAACCCCTGGTGAATGAATCTTGCCAAGAAAAGCCCATGACAGATTTGCCTAAGGGTCATCATGGGCCAGAAACAACCTGAAGGCATACAACAGCAACTATAACAGCAACCGTGCATGAAAGCTAATGGCATAAGAAATGTGTTAAATCTGAGATAACCACAAGATTCTTTGTTGGTTTTGTTACAACAGACTCAATACAATGTTGTTGTCATTTGCTATCAAGCCGGCTTTAGTTTATGGCAACCTCAAACATGGTCAAGCTCCCTAAACTGCAAACCCTAGGATTCCATAGGATGTTGAAAGTGGAATAATAGCACTATAACAGTCTAGTGCAGAAATGGCCATAGTCTTAATAGAGCAGGAATGAGAAAATCTCTAGCCTTATAAAAGTTACTGAACTGTAACTCCCAGCTCACCCAAGCACAAGCTGTGCTATCTAGGGCTGATGGGAGCTGGTCCAACAAC
The DNA here is from genome assembly GCA_948474755.1 of Ctenosaura bakeri. Taxonomy (NCBI): domain Eukaryota; kingdom Metazoa; phylum Chordata; class Lepidosauria; order Squamata; family Iguanidae; genus Ctenosaura; species Ctenosaura bakeri. The sequence goes on along the minus strand of CAOLHI010002469.1, from coordinate 31,778 downwards.
ATCCCCTGCTTTAAAGTATGACAAGACTTCTTGTAGGCAAACAACCCTTGATTTCCATTTGGTTTTTGAGCTTTATTAGTGGGTCTTAGCATTCTGATATTTGAATGCTTTCACACTAATTTGGTTGAATTACTTATTTTCATTCTAAAACCTGCAGTTTTGATCAGTTTGTGTTTTTTACATTTTTTTAACTGCCCTGAGGTATTCTGTTATTTGCTGTAAAGCTGACTTTGACATATGGGAATCCTATGAATGAGAGAACTGCAAGAGCCCCAGTTATCAAAAGCCCTGCTCTGGTCTTGCGAGCTCAGGACCATGACTTCCTTGTCCTACTGCCTACCACTCATCTTTCTCAATGAGTCATATCATCTGATGACATGTCCAAAGTATAATAGTTTCAGTTTAGTCATTTTGGCTTCTAGATTGCTGGATTGCTCCTATCATCCCAGAATGATTATTCACGTAAGTACCAACTTCTCATTTTGGCTTCTAGTGAGAACTCAGCCTTGATTTGCTCTAGCACCCATTTCTTTGTCTTTTTTGGCAGCCTGCGGTATCTTGAGAATTTTCCTACAGCATCGTATTTCAAATGAACTGATTGTCTTCCCATCAAGTTTTTTCACTGTCTAGTTTTAACAACCATGCATGGAAATCAGAAATACTGTGGCATAGATGATTGTGACTTTGGTATTTAATAATATATATTTAATAGAATAATATTTATAATGATTTATCTTGAGGATCTTATCTAGTTTCTTCAGGGCTGCTTCCCAAGTCTTAGCCTTCCTCTGATTTCTTGGCTGTCACCTCCATTCTGATTAATGACTGAGCCAGGACATAGATCTTTTAACTACTGTATTTAACAGATAGCTGACTGGAAAATATTATGCAACTAGATGTACACACCCCACTGCAAAAGATTTCTAACCCAAATAACAAGACCACTACAGTTGAATTGCTGTGTGGACCATTTTACATAAGCAGAAATTGTATAGCATACATATGCAAATCATATAATTGCAACTATGATTATCACATTACATTTGAACAAGAAATAATTTTTTAAAAAAAATTAAATATCTAATCAGCCAAACATTTGTATGTTCTTCCCAAGCAAGTATGAGCTGCCAAAGGAAAGATTTCCTTATTCTGCTATTTTGTGTTCTAATTTTCTGCAAGGAAATATATATCTTTTGGAAGAAGAACTTAAAAGATACAGCACTTAGATGTTATAAACACTAGGCTGACCCAAAAGGTGCCCTTTTTGTTCAACTCATCCTTCTTATTTTACTACAGGAGTGGGAATTGTGCAACCCTCCAGATGTTATTGAACTGCAACTCCCAGCAATACTAGCCATCATAGCCAGAAGTTGAAGTTGAAGTAGAAGAGTTGGAGTTCAACAACATTTGGAGAGCTGCACAATTCCCACGCCTGCTCTCCCTCAGTGTACCAGAAATTAAAGTCTGCCATGTAACAAACCAATTTCAGAAGGAAATTCTAAATTCACTTTTAAAAAAGCATATGCTTACCCATTATACTTATAAAGGTACGTTAGAAACCACACAGGCAATAACCATGAGAAAGTAAGAATTTGCTATTCACACAGTGGTTCCAAAAGGCAAAGAAGAAGCTGCTTCACTCAAGATTGTCAGCTTTATCCAATGACAGGAGAACACAGCACAGCCTACTTGGAAGGGCCACAACTGCAGCTCCTCCTTGCATGTCTAATTTCTATAGACAAATCAAGCATCCAAAACAGGTCCCTGTATCTTGAAGAATTCTAGCACTAGAAATACAATCTAGGCTCTAATTCACTTTCTACCACTTCTTCTCTGGCTATTCACATAAAAACAAAATTCCAAATTCTGAAATGTTCATGCTGCCTGGATTTACTCTAGCCAGGAGTGATTATTTTAAAACCAAGTTTGCATATACTGAACTGATTTCTCTGAAATAAATTATAGTAATAGCTCTGTAGCATAGGTGTTCATTTCTAAATAGAATAGACATGTTTAGACATTAAAAGACAAGGAACCTTAGGAATTCTGAGGCCAAGTACAAACAACATGCTGGTGGAAACTCTGCAACTGTGCCTTCTGGCAAGGGGAGCAGCAAAAAGAATAAGAGGGAGAATTCTTCTCTTTAGTTTACTATACTGTCTCAATGTAGCAGTACCTGGTATTTCACTTGTTTCTATCCAAAGCCAGAGAAAAGCAGAGCAAACCCTGCATTCTTTCTCTGTGTGTGATTGCTGGGGAATGGCTTAATAAGCCAGAACTCTGGTAGCCACCCAGTTTGGATGACACCCAGTAAAGTCAAGAGGGGGCAATCGGGCAACAGACACCAGTCTGCAAATCATACTCAATAAGCTAAGTTTCCTGTGACTCCCAGGCTTACTGTTATGTCCATATATAATCAAGATTTTAATACTAAAGATCATGAAAAGTCCAAATAAAATGACCTCTTCCTGAAAATCACATATTCAAATTTATGTACACTCAGAAGACTACCATAAAATGTACATAATATAGTATTAAATTTTTTAACAAGACTGCAGAATTTGGGACTGTATGTAGCAAAATCCCACTTCCAAATAAAGTTCTGAAAATAACCAAAGCAATTCATTTCACACTAGAAATTAAAAGGAGGACCTAAGCTGTTTCTGTTTATACATGTAATCTTTAAAATGGCAGTAAACTATAAGTGTCAAAGCAAACTTTAATATGCCACATTTTTCTAGGGCGTGAACTATCCATAAAGACCAAAAAGAAGGATATTAGAGATATATTTACAATGTAAATATGTCATTTCCTCAATAATTTCTGTGTACAATAATACACTGTAACTTGTGAGCCCATAATATAGTCTATAACATTTATTAGTAATATTAGATATTTTATTAATTGTATATTCAGAGGTCCACCAACAATAAAAATTATACTCTTTTAAAAGGATTTTATACCAAAAGAACTTCATTATTCCTAAATGAGCTACATTAATTTCTTAAGCCTTTAAAATTGCACTTCTTTGTTTAAAGACAAAAAAATTATCTCATTCAAGAGCATTATTTCTCCAATAAAATTTCTAAAATGCATCCAACTTACAGCTGATCCTGCAGTTCTACAATGATGTACTCAAGTTGTTCCTTTTCTGTTTTATGGACCATATTCATAGCTTCAATCTTCTGACGTAATAGCTTCTTCTGAGAGATGGATTCAGCCAGCTGAGTCTCTCTAAGGCGTACTAGCTCTTCTAGATAGCCCTAAAAACATACACATCTTTACTATAGCCCAAAATGTGCAAGTCAAACAATACATTTTCTACTAAAAAAAAACACCAGGTATGCTGGCAAGCTTTCTAGCATTTGGTACTCAATGAAACCAGTGATAATCAGTCTTTACATTATGTAAAGTAGTTCAAAAAGTGTACCTCTTCATGTGCAGACACTTCTATAGTTGCCTAAAGATTTGATGGGCACCCAGCCAACATATGCCCAAAGGGTTGTGACACCTGTCTTCGTACAAAGTAGAAGTTTCCTACTACCACAGTAACTACTTTACTCTGGAGAAGTAAGAAGCTAAGCATTGCTCTTTGTACAAGAAACAACTATCCTAGTCCAGACATATAGTCAATAACGGCAAATAAGCAAAGAGGGCCATGTGGCAGAACAGCAGGGGTCTGCCATCACAGCACCTCAAAGATCATAGAAGTTTGCAACAATGTTTGTGGACTGAGCCAAGGCTCTATCTCTAGGGTGAAAGCTTTGCCTGCTGGTACCAGAGGCAGAGAGAGAAGAAAGACCAAGAAAAATGTTTGGTGAACACTGCTTTCCTTTCTTGAGACCTTTATAACAAGCTCCTCATTCTATTTAGATAAAATGACTGTACCCAACAAATGTTGTACAAATTCCTGCCTTTTTTGCTGGTATGAGGGAAAGAAGCCACAGGATGTGGATTGCTTTTCTGCACTATCCAGGGAATGGGATGGACCATCATACTACTCAGAACATATCTGATCTCACCTGATTTTGGAAGCAAAGCAGGATCGGACCAGGTCAATTCTTGAATGAGAGATGACCAGAAAATATCAAGGATCTTCAGGCAGAGCTAGCAAACCATGGAGAACTGAACATCAGAATGGACAGTACTGGACTATATGTACTACAGTGATCTAGTGTGGTATAAGGCACTATTACTCATATGTTCCTATTTAGTCTCAGGAATACCAGGCTGATTAGCCCAAAATGCTAAAGCATTAGCCAGGCAATGATTAGCACAGAAGGCCCCTAAGTAAAGTTTAGTTAACAAGACAGACAAGCCCCATATTTATAAGGGGAAGCAAGCAGTCTAGTATTATAGGACACACTTGTTTTCGGTTTACAGTCCTTGACCTTGCCAGAAACCTCATGAATATCTTCCACTTCACTGCAAAGTATGCCCTGCTAGCTAAGCAGTGTCTGGGCTGCATGTAAATCCTGCACAATGGCTGTCAAGCTGAGGCTGTGAAGTCCCAGTGCAGAATCCTTTCCTACTCCCAAGATAGCAGGGTCCACTGGAAGAGACATCCAGTGGAAATTCAGTTTTTAAAAAAGTGCACCGGTGTCACAAAGGTGCATTTAATCCTAAGCAGTCTTCACCACTGTGCACATAAGATGGAGAACTGGGTAAAAGATATGGAAGGAGATGCTACAGTCACCCCAAAACATGGACAACTCAGGGGTCCATCTGCGATGTCTGTACCTTCAAGTGACAAAGGGGAATTAATTAGTTAAAATTAGGAGGCCTGTGAGAGGGAGGTAACTTAATGAGAACTTTCCACCAATGTTTATGGGGTCACGCAGGAAAGAACTAGCTGGAGATTCCAAAATGTAAACAAAAAATGTGTTTTATTGAAAGAGTCACACACGCATACAAAAGATCCAAGCACTCACACAAGAGCTAGCTGAAGGATAAAGGGAGGAAAGCCATGGATAGAGGAATTTGAGGGTTCAGGTGATAATTACTGATCCAGAGAGCAGCAAGGAAAACAGTGATGTGGCTTAGGTCTGCACCTAAGGACAGTTCTTGCTCGGGGACTGGAGCAACAGCGTGGTGTTCAAGAAGGCGAAAGACTGCACTGAGTTGCTCAAAACTGAGGGTTTTTATACCCCAAAACTAACCTGCAGGTATGGGTGTGAATGACTCTCCCAGCTGAGTGGACAATGGGAGTTGCAACACAGACAATGAGATCTGGATGGTGTTAATGGTCTTGTTGTTTAGGTGACAAAGGGGGTAATGGCTGTCGTAATAGCTCTGTATTGTGGAGAGGTTTGGGAGAAAAAGCAGGGAAATGTCCAGGTGTGAGGGAACCGGATTTAAACAATCACTGTTTTGTGAGAACTTCCCTTTGGACCATTGTATGCACAGAGATGTTCCAACTTCAGCTTAAGCCTATTATCTCCAGAGCTCCTTGGTAATGGGCCTGACAATGACTTCAGCTACACCTAGAGGGGGCATTGGCTGACCTGCCTTGCAATTACACATTTTCAGTCAATAATTTTCTTCTGTTCAGATTAACCTTCCAGTCACCTCAGCATCCACTTTGTATCAATGCCAATTAATGCAGAAGAACATGCCCAAGGAATCCTGCCCAGCTCTCATTCTGCTGGCATATAGGTTGCACAATGTATTAGTGCATGTCATCCACATGTAGAAGTATCGCCTAAGGTGATAGTGTCTACGCGTGGCAGCATGTCTACTCAGCAGGATTACCACAATAAATTGCTGAAACACAAGATGAGTCACACTGCAATTACTCACCCACATATTACTGCCACTGTACTGCATCTCTAACAGAACTAGCTGCAATATTCTGTGTTCAGCCTAGAATAGGAAACATGCAGTTGCACCATGTGGGTGGAAAGGGCCTGCATATAATTTGCTAAGATCTGTATTTGTTGAACTAGTAGTTGTGACTATATTTTAATTTAAGAAGTTGAATTACTTCTTGAGATAGTCTGAACATTTTAAATTCCTAATCTCGCCACCTTTCCCACTTAAAAACAAAGGCTTACTTTGAATGCTTGCAGGATTCAAAACAGATAGGAAGTTATGCAGTTTTCACGGTGAAATCAAGATAATTGAAATACATACTGAATAGCAGTCAATTAAATGCCAGCACATATTACTGCAATATAATAATACAAGTCACTTTGCATTACTCATAGCAGTATGACTTACACATCACTTCATGAGAGCTGAACAAACAACCACATGATGAGGACTCTTTTCTATCTCTTTCAATCTCTGCTTCATTTTTATATTTTGGTGCTATTCATACAGTGGAGAACTGGATGTTTTTGTAAATTGTATCACATACAAATTTTACAGTCATTGTTGAAGATAGATGTAACTGAATCACTGTTGCCCAGCTTTGCAAATGAAGTCAGAAATGTGCATTGTCAGCATTACTGTAGTTTGTTTTAAATAAGGAGACAAGTAGGACTATGCCAAATGATTTTCTATTTCAATATTCAGGTGATAACAGAAGTTTCAGTAAACAGTCATTGCTCATATCTGTTCCTTTACCAACTTTTTTCCTTTTTTTTTTTTTTTGAAATCCTTTTTAAAAACAGTAAAATTAATCCTGGAATTGTACAGGTGAAAGATAGCAGCCAATCATTTTCATGCAGAGTTGGTTTCTTGTTTTTTACTCCTCAGATCCCAATGGGGGAGGGGAATACCAATCCTATTCTATAAACGCTACATCTGTCAACTTTCAGTTTGAGTTGGAGGCTTTTATGAGACAATCCATGCTTTGGTCAACTTTCTAAAATCTGAACCATTTCTTCAGATAGGTAGAACCTCAGCCATTGAATTGGCTGAAAACTGTATGCAGTACAAACAGAAATCTTATCAAAAGTCCTGGCAATTTATTTAAGTCCTTTTAGAGATTATAGAGATTATAATTTTACAGATGCCAGGGTGATTTGTCGGTCTCTCATTTATAGGGTCACCATAACTCAGAGTCAACTTGATTGCAGTAATGAGGAGCTTATTGGCCTTGATCAGAACTTTCAACAGATGCCCTTGTTCACCAAATAGACACTGTGACTAGCAGAGAGTTAGAAGAGGCAGCCCTGATGAACAGAACAGAGGGCTCATGAATTTTGTGAATCACCTTGTTTTGTGTTTTGAAAACATAACTATGCCTTGCAGTGTGGGTTGTAGGTCCCTCATCTTTGCTGTAAGAAGATTAAAGACTTTGCTGGGAGACAAAACATACTCTTTGAGGGTCACATACTGGTAAAGATGAACACTGGCTGTTCCTACAGCTGTAAGAGCATTTGCTGTGGGTTTTTGTCTCTCCATTGGGAACAAGAGATGGAACCTGAGGAATGGACAGAAGATGAGGAAGCAGAGGAGCTATACTCCTTCACTAATCTACAAGTAGGATGCAGGTGGTTCCTAAGAGGAGTAAATCAGGATGACTAACCCCACTCCATATAATCCACAGAGAGAATGAGATTTTCTTGCTCCATTTACCTCAACTGCAGAGAGTCTTCATCGCTCATGAAGATGATGTTGCCTGATTCAGCTTCCAAGACACAGGCAACCACATATTGCCCAAAAACTACCTTGATGCTAACAGGTGCAGAAACAAACCAAGGTTTCAGTGCTGATGGGACACCAAAACAAGTTTGCATCTTTTCTCTTCCACACCTGATGTAAACACACACGCCAAATAGAAAACAGACAGTAGTACTATTGGGCCTCACACCCTAACAGTGCTATATGAGGGGGGGGAAAGAACCACACCTACAAGCGTAAATATTTAATTTCTCCCTTGAGGTCTCAATGGAAAACAGGGTGGTAAGGGTAAGACAGAGGAGAATTAGGCTTGGATTTCTTTTTAGATTTTTAACAGCTATAGGCAGAACTTTCTTCTTGAAGGAGTGGAGACCATTTCTCCAACCTTTGATGCTTAATTTTTTAAAAAAATTATATTTTTTGCTACCACTCTTTCCTTCCCCAGAACAGATTCAGCCCAGAGGGAGTGCAGTAGGCAGTTTTTCCCTCTTCTCCACACTCACCCTCTAAAGCTCACAGGCTGGAGCTCCACTTGCCCTCCTTTGTAGACTAAATTCAACTTCCCTAACCAAGAGATGAGTACATAGCAGAAACAACACCTTCCCAGCTGATACTGACCAAAGAAAGGTTGGAGAGAATCCTCTTTGCTCACACTACTTTGACTGGCAATTGTTGCTGAAGTTGAGAAGGAGGGAGAAGAGGAAGCCGCACTTTATTTGTCTCTTTTCCTTCTCATGGGATGGGATTTAAAAACAAAAACAAATAATAAAGCTCCCTTAGCTCCCTTCACCTATCCACCCACTATACCCCAGCAAACAGTGCAGAAAAGAAGCAGGGGATTAGGCTATAGTAAACAGGCCGAAGTTCCTGGGAATCCTGGGGCAATATCCCAGTCAGTCTACCAGTACCAATGTCATTGTTTGTCTCATCTATTTCATGTAAGATGAAATCTGAAATGCTGCTGGTGAATCTCTTTTCTGTTTCCAGAGCCATCTCTCTTTCCCATCTGCTGAATGTTGCTTCAAAAAAAAAAACCTTCAGCAAATTAATGCCAATTTGCTCTTGAACAACCACTTTTTAACAGTAAGAAAATATTATTCTGAAGGTAAGTTTTTATAAGGTCCAACCCATTCATGATCACTTTCAACTCAATATAGGTTTTACCTTCTGCTCCAGTGTGAGTCGGTATTTTTGTTCAACCCGTTTGCATTTGTTGTACCAGCTGCTCTCATCCATGTTGAAAGGAGGACCAATATTTTCTGGTGTACTGCTTTCACTGCCACTGCTGCCCAGTGTTCTTAGCTCTTCTTCATCACTACTGATGCTGTCAGAACTGAGGCATCAAATTTGAAAAGTGAAAACAGCTTGTTGAAAAATTCAGCTGAAAAATGTATACATTACAGTAGAAATATAACTCTTATTTTAAGAGTGGGATTCACTCTTTTGCTGTTTACATCATGAAATTGCAAAGAGCCTGGTGAAGAGGAACAGACCAAATGCTTCTACTGGAAATGAATTATTATAATAATATATAGTGTAATTTTTGTGTCAACACTCTATCCCCAATTGAAAGAGCAAAGAGGCAGCCACTCTAGGTGCCTATGAAAAGGAGTTCCACAACCTGGGAGTAACTGCCAACTACTAACTTCAGTAAACATGGCTGCGATGGTAGTGAAACCAAGAGGAAGATTTCAGAGTTTGGGCAGGCTAACATGGCAAGATACAGTCTTTCCAAACGTTTGGGGCCAAACCATATAGGACTTTATAGATCATTTCTGCCACTTTGAATTGCACCCAGAAACAGACTGACTGACCAATGAAGTCATAAGAAATAACCAAAGCCTGTGACACTATGGCCAGGCAGGCAAAGCTGATGTGCTAGCTTTAGCTGTGCAACTGCATTTTTGGCTGCTACAGAAATTTGGGCATCCTGCCTCAAGGCTAAGACCCAGAATGCACCAAAACTCTGAGCCTGAGTTTTCAAGGGGAGTTGTAACCCCATCCAGCAGAATCTGAATCTTTGTTCACTTGTTTGCCTTTCAAATGAGCTCCATACTGTCTGATTTAAGCTTCAGTTTGTTCATCCTAATCACAAACAGACCATGATTTAGCACCAAAACTATTTCCTTGAAATTTGATGGAAAGAAAAGATAGAGTTAGGTGTCATCAGCATGCTGTGACAGCAAAAACTAAAACCTGGACAACTACTCCCAGCAGTTTTACATATATGTTGAATAAAATGGACAGAACAGAATCCTCAGGGATCCCACAAGCAAATGGCCAGGCAATTTAACATAAATTCCCCAGTGCCATTTTCTGAGCAAACATCTCCAAGAAAAAATAGAGCCACTATAAAACAGTTGCCTCCAAGTCCCATTTGAATGGTGGCTCTGATGGATGCCACAGTCAGTGGTAATGAAATCTGCAAAGGTTCTGCATAACCTACAAATCTGGCAATGGCAACACATGCCTTGATTATATCCCAGTCTGCTTTGGAAACTTAGAAACTTCAGCTGGTCTGAAATGTCATCAGGGGGCTGACAGGGACCTGCTATATGGAACATACAACTCACGTATTTGAAATAACATCACTGACTACCAGTTTGTTCCTGGGCACAATTCAGAGTGCTGGTCATGATCCATGAATCCCTATATGGCTTGGTTGCTGACCATTGGAAAGACCATTTCTCTCCATATGACCCTGCCAAACTCTGAAACCTTTAGAGGAAAGCTTTGTCTCAGTTCCCCCACCTTCTCAGGCATGTTTGGTGAGGACATGGAAGACAGCATTCTTGAAGCTGCTCATATGCTATGAATGTTGCCATGGAAGACCAGGCTGGCCCCGATCCCTACTCTCCCTCTGTCAGCAAGTACGGACTTTGTTTTTATTTGAACAAGCAGTTGGTTACTAAGTGGCTATGTAGACAGGTGTTTATTGAGGTGCATCGGCTGCATTTTTTTCTAATTGCTCTTGTCATGGTTTTCAAGGATTTTATATTGCTTTAAAATATTGTTTTAATATAGTATCTTATTTAATTGTGTTCTAACATTTTTACTACCAATTTTTAATTTGTGTACTCTATTTGAACACATGTATGAGTCAACCTGGATCCCATTCAGGAGAAAGACATGATATACATGAAAGAAAGAAAGAAAGAAAGAAAGAAAGAAAGAAAGAAAGAAAGAAAGGAAAAAGAGAAGAGAAAAGAGGTAAGGGAACACCCTTCCCCAGTGCATCTCCCCGTGTAGGTTGTCCACCATGGGGACTAAAGCTAACTCCATCCCATAACCACTTCTGAAGCTATACTGAAATGGATCTAGCTAGTTTGTGTGGTTCAGAAACCCTTGCAGCTAGGAAACAACCACACATTTCGATGCTTTGCCCAAGAATAGGATACTGGAGATGGTCCAAGTGAATGTTCATTATAGTGGGGTTCAGGAAGGTTTTTCAGCTAAGGTCTTAGCAGTGTCAACTTTAGACAGGCTGCAACCCTGCCTTGCCATAAAAAGACATTCACCATTCTCCTCTGGCCACTCAGCCAGTGCTTCCTAGCTGTTTCTATGAGCCAAGAAATGCAAGGATCCAACATGCATGTTATGGATCTCACCTCTCCAAGGATTTTGTCCACATACTCAGACTGCACTCTGCAAGGGCTGCAGAGAAAACTATTTCTTTGCCACCTCCACTACCACAGAGTAGACCTTTCACTGGGCTCTTGCCATGTTCCACCAGACTTGCTCCATGTTTTCCATGAACAACACTCTAGTCTCTGTCCCACTAGTTACATTATAGGTCTTAAGTAACACAGGGGACTAGTTTGGCTTTACTCTGCAAGGGGAAACACTTAAGAGCAATCATATCCACTGTTCTGGCCATTAGCCCATTCCAGAAATCAGTCAAGGCTTCAACAAGATTGCTCTCAAGGCAACTGGAAACTCTTCAAGAACTGTCAGAAAATATTTGGATCCATCAGCTTCCTAAGGTGCGCCATCTCAAGCAAACCCTCGCCCCTGCAGAGGAACCAAGTTCCAGTGAACTCTACCAGACAGTGATACATACAGGACAATGAATTACAGAAAAGTTCCTCCACACCTAAATCACAAATATCCCACATAGTACTGAAAATTAAGCTTAAAGTGTGACCTGCATCAGGCCAGATATTACTTGAGCCAGACCCATGGTTCTCATGGAGGACATAAAGTCCTGAGCTGTACCTGATAGCATGGTCTCAACATGACTATTGAAATCCAACTGCACAGTAAGGCCACACCTCTTTTCTTCCTGGGCTTTGTTCTTAATCTTTTCTTTACCAAGGACCCCCTGTAAATATTATTTATTGCTGGGGTCCCCAAGAATTAAGATTTAAATGTTCAAATATTTATTTAAATAATCAAATCTTTATTTATTTGTTTATTTATTAAAGCCTTGTGGAGACTAGAGTTCAAATCTCCACTCAGACACTGGGTGACCTCGGACAAGTTACATACTCAAGAAAAGGCAAAGGCAACCCCCTCTGAACAAATCTTGTGGGGGGGAAAAACCCTCTCTGTGATAGGTTCAGCTTGGGGTTGCCATATGACAGAAGTGGTAATTTTATAGTGAACCTGTCATGGGAGCTTTCTTGGAAAGATTTGTTGCCTTTCCCCTTCTTTGAGGCTGAGAGAATGTGACTTGCCCAAGATCACCCAGTGGGTTTCCACAGCAGAGTGGGGATTAAAATCCTGGTCTCTAGAGTCATAGTTTGGGTACATGCACACACATGCTGCCATGTCCCTTTTGTCAGGGGCATGGCAGGAGGAGGGGTGTGGGTGCCAAAACTACTCCCTCATTTGTGATTGAGGGAGAAGTTTGGGCACATGCAATGCCTGCTGCCATGTTCCTTTCATCAGGGACACAGCAGCAAAGGGTGTGGATGCTGAGGAACACAGTGGCAGGCACATGCGCACACCCAAACTGCCCCCTCATTTGCAAACAAGGGAGCAGTTTCAGCACCCGTACACATCCCTGCTGCTACATCCCTAACAAAAGGGACAGCCAGCAGGTGCGTGTGCACCCAAACTACTCCCCTGTTTGCAAATGAGGGAAAAGTTTTGTCATATACATATACATACCTGCTGCTATGCCTCTGTTGTTGCTGCTGTTGGTATTCAGCAGCAGGGCTTCATGGACCCCCTGTGAGGGCTCTGCAGATCAGGTTAAGAACTACTGGCTTAGGAGATTCTGGCACTACTGCCAAGACAAGCCCAGCCAGCTCAAGAAGGGGGATTGTTGAGCAGCAGAGCAGGAAGAAGACTAGGAAAATCAATCCCTGGCACCCACCCTTAAATACACACACAAATGCAGGATACTATGGCCATTTCCGCACTACACTCTTATAGCGTGATTATTCCACTTTCAACATCCTATGGAATCCTGGGGTTTTCAGTTTAGGGAGGGGCCAGCTAGCCCCTCCCTAAACTGCAAACCCCAGGATTCCACAGGATGTTGAAAGTGGAATAATCACGCTATAAGAGTGTAGTGCGGAAATAGCCTATGAGATGAGGCATCTGGTGAGCAGAACTCAACCGTGATAAACACTGTAACTCGAACTCCCTGTCACTGAAGCCTCATTTGCTGCTGCACAGAGAACCCAGGCAGGCACACTGGGAGAAATTAGTCCCTCTCTCCTCCTAATCTTCAGGCAGGTCTCTGACAGAAACCAAGTCAACACACTCATGCAAGATCAAGTCATGGATTGTTGCTTTTCCATTCACTGACCTGGCATTTTCAATCAAGAGGGGATGTCACCAAGGCTACCCAAACTATTTGAACTGGGTTATAGTCTGAACTGGAGAACAATTCATCTAAGAGGCCATTTAAAATGAAGCTCAGACTTTTAAAAACCAGTTGTTTAATTACTAACTACTACTAATTAACTCATATTTAAACATGACTGCCCAATTATCACCATAAAAGAATAAAAACATCACAGTTGTTTTGATATAGGTGATCCAAAGTAGCTTTTAGATTTATTTTTTAAAATTAATTACCATATTATCTCAACTTGCCTTCATGGGAGTTACATCTCTGAAAATGACTAGTGAGGATCTTGTCCCCCCACTAACCATTTTCAGGGGAGTAGTTGAGAGCCAGCATGATGTAGTAGTTTAAGCGTTGAACTACAATCCTGAATTACACATGGGAAATTTTCCTTCATCCATGTAGGAGTGCCATCTGTATTTTATGGCCTAGGTTTCATATAATCTTGAGTCATCTCAAGATTGGACAGGTAAAATTTCCATGGAGAATCATGAATCATACTACTCTCTCAGGACAAAAGTTATAACATCAGCGGAAAGAGATTCCCACACTGTTCAGATGTAGATTGTTTGTAAATTTCCCTGACACTCAAATAGTATGTAATCAATGCAATGTATTTATAGTTATAGTTTCTAAAATGCTCATTATATTTATGTTTTTAAGCACCAAATATTTTACATTTAATATCTTGGTTTTATACAGTAATATCAGGAATCTCAGAACCTACAAACTGCAGCTGTATCTGAGTTTTCTTTTTTAAATACCTAAGCAGAGACTCTACAGTTTCTGTCAGCTTTGCCTAGCAGTTGATTTAAAAACTATTCTTTCAGTCTTTTTGATGATAAAATGATAGCAACTGTGGTCACATATTTTTATGTTTATACATGCATGTATACGTCTATATAATGTATACAACTGAACTTTAAATGTCAATGTTAATTCCTTTCTAAATCAGAGTTTAAGAATCCAGAAGAAGAGCAAGATGACAATTAAAATGACTGCCTTCATAGGATCATCAAGTAGTAGCATATAGAAGTCACATATGATGTGATAGGAAAAAATAAGGTTAGACTGTTATCACTAAAATTAGATCCAAGAGGAAAGGTACCTTTGGGTGAATTTCAGGTATGGTGTGTAGTCTATCACAGCTGGATAGTTGCCATCCAAACCTTCACCCTTGAGGCAGAAGCTAATACAAAGTGAGAAATCAGTAACTGTCTTAAATGAAGAAAATTAGGAGGAGTAACACTGAATAATTTTGACATATAATTTGATTTTCCTTAACATAATTACAACTGCAGAAGAGATATCAGAACAATTTTCAGTAAATGAAAAGTCAAGCTTAAAAATAGATTCTTGAAATTCAATTACTGTTTCACTAGCAAGCAAGATGTCATTGCTTTTTTTTTTTTAACACCCTGCTTTTACACATACTGACTTGCATGCATCATTACAGAATGCAATGCAAGGATTTGGAGGAAGAGAGTATGTGTGCGTGATTTTATCCTTCTCGAAAGTAAAACTGAAAAAAAAATGGGGGAAAGTATTGCTATCTTATAGTATCTACACAGTTTTAAGTTACATATTCACACACTCAAGCATGCAGTCTAAGACATAAAGCTGTGTAATGAATGATTTAATCACACAGCATGGATAGCAATTGTTGCAAGCTGATTTCAGGACCACAAGGGGAAAAAAAACATTTGGCTAGGTTCCAAGTAACTGTGTTTCATTAATGAGAAATCCTTGATTTCCACCTTTCAAAATTTATAGGAGATTTTTACTATACAACTCTACTATAGAGCTCTATTATAAAGTTTTGCTACACAGTTTGGGTATTAGTGAACATTTTCTAACAGTAAGCTAGGCTTAATACAGCATAAGAGATTTCAGATGGATTTTTGGGACACATACCACTGAAATATTTGAAAACAAATCCTTTATGTGAAACAAAATAAACTAACGGGCTATAAGAAAATCCCCAACAGGTCAAAAACTTGTTTAAAAAGTCATTTTATTTTCTATCAACATTTTAGCATAAACTTTATTTAAATACACTGTAAAAATCAATACCTGAAATCAATAGCATTGAGTCCCAGCAGCATACCAGCAAGCATATTAGCTTCTTCTCCCAGTACAATTGCTCCATCTTCATAGAATCTTCTACAAAAGATTAATTTACAGTTCAAATATTCTCAGTCACTTCACAGATTTAACAGTTACTGAAGTTTATTAAATATAAAGTGTTAATGCTAACAGCAATTTAAAATTTACAAAATATAATTATTTATTTAGCATTACAACTGGAATGTCCAACTCTGCCTATACACTTTAAGACTACTGGTAATGTGCTTTTCCCATACTATCAATCTGCTGTTGGGGTTCACTTCACCATTTCAGTGACTCCTAGCTACAAATATTTCAAAACTAAATGATTCAAAATGGCTTCAGTTTAATATAAATTTACTGGCAATGCAGTTAGAAAATGTAATATCTCTCCAAACAACTTGAGTACAGTGGATTCCACAGCTTTAATTTAAAAACTTCTCAGGAAACTATCAAGAAATCCTGGATAAGAAGAGAATGCGGGGGAAAAAGAAGATAAAACTACTGGGCTCACAGTAGAACAGAGAAAAGATCTAAGTCTCCTAATAACCTAGCAAAGGGACTTTATTCAGATAATGGCCATTTCCGCACTAGGCTGTTCTAGCGCGATGATTCCACTTTCAACCTCCTCTGGAATCCTGGGGTTTGCAGTTTTGGGAGGGGCCGGCCCTCCCAAATCATCGTGCTAGAACAGCCTAGTGCGGAAATGGCCAATGTTACAGGTAAGAACACTGTATTGTAAGCCTGCACTGGGCAAAATGCTAGTTCCTGTCAAACTAAAAACCAGTTTTCAGCAGAATAAATCCTGTTTATTCCTGGAGGCCAACTAGTGATAGCAGCACTGTAAGAGAAATTAAAATGAGAGAGAACACCAGCATATACAGAGGAATATACAGAAAAAGATATATTCTAGTGTGTTTGTATGTACCCCCAAGTTGCCTGTCAACATATGGCGACCCCATGAATTGGATAGGATTTTCCTACACAAGGAATACTTAGGGGTGATTTTCCCTGTTCCATCCTCTGAAATATAGCATACAGCACCTGGTATTTGTTGGTAGTCTCCCTCCAAGTACAAACCAGGGCTGACCCTGCCTAGCTTCCAAGATCAGATAGATCTGGTGCCTTTAGGGTATTTAACCTATATTCTTGCAAATTGAAGGCCATACATGGGATGGGACTCTTGAAATGGAATAACCGTTGAAAATGTAACTTACAATACAATCAAAATGCCCTGCTGTATTCTGAGGAGTTAGTAGGGATAAAATTCATCCAGATTAGTTTAGGCATTTGGTAATTTCACTTTTCCATTCATTTCATGGATCCCAGATAGCTTAGTAATTTTTTCAAACAAGAATTAAAAACAGGAAACTTTACAGGGCTGACACCATGATTGTTGAAGACAACCAGTTACGTAATGGTTTGGTTTTGCTACAAGGAAGTTTTTATGAAGGTTTCAAACAGCTGCTGATGTTCATAGTAACCATACTGACTTCAGGAGAATTAAGCACATATGCCTGTTAGTAATCTGTGCTGCTTTCTTCTCTTTCCCTCTTTCCCTCTTCTCTCTCATTCTCTTTTTAAAGAACGCTGTCTTTCTCTTTAAAGAATGCTATCTAACAGAAATTGCCAACTGATACTTCCAAGACATTCAAGCAGACAACACAGGCATTAAAAATTATCTAAACATATCAACAGATTCAATGAAAAAGAAAGGATTACTCTGAAAAAGAGAGGTAGCAATGATCATAATAGATTTTAACACTCTGTAGGGATACAGCAATGTTTTCAGTTCCCTACTACTACCAAAAGGTTAGCATTTGATGACTAAATTTCCACAACTAAACAAATGCCGAGATTCTGAAGTATTAGTGTAACCTTATGAGTATTGGTTTGGTTTGGGGGTGGAGAAACCCTGAGGAAGGGGCCATACTTGCTGGGGGAATAAGAAGTAGAGGGACAGCTGACACTAGAGAGGAACTGTAGTTGTCAAGGCTAAGACACAGGTTCTTTTCACCTTGAATAAGATAATAGTATTTTCATTTGTGTATTTAGCAGAGAATAAAGGTTACATTGTTTGTAGTGTAATGTTTATATTACATTTACTTCCATTTTGTATTTTTTTTTAAATTTAGGACTTTAAGGTTGCACCAAATGTAGCTGAAATACAGAGCAGAATAGGCAAAAGAATCCTGCAATCGAGTCCTGCATTGGCACTGCACTGGATGCTTGCAAATTTTGGGAAGTGCGCATGTGTCAAATTCAATATATAATTTGTATTGTTCTTTTATACATACATACACATATTTAGATTTAGATTTAAAGTACAATCATATTTGAAATATTCACTTATAGCTCACCCCACAGAACCACGAAAAAGGTACATTAGCAGTTAAGAGAATTACATTGAGAAAGCTTAAAATCCACCTTAATGTTTTGTTAAACAAAGGCATTAACACCTGGTTGTTTTGAAGTCTCTCAAAGCTGTTGAAATATATTCAGACAAGTGTTTTTCCATAAGTGCTACTCTGATCCATGCTCTTCCCTGGAAAAAGAAGAAGCCATGAATTGAATGATATTAGACTGAGGAATTGAACACTATTTCTATATTCAAAAACCAGTAAAGCTGACAAAAGTAAAGCTTTGATGTTCTTATTTCTAATAGAACAATACACTTCATACTTGCTTTAAAGAATGTAACCTTCAAAATTCTGCAGACAGTGTGGCCACTATTTATTATATTATCTATTTATTGAGAGATTTAGGCCACTAAGCAATGGAGTTATAAGCCAACAAAATAACTTTTTCCAGCTCTGCTCTTGAATATACAGATCTAACTATAACCAAAGCCCTGCAAGTTCTGTTTTTTTAATCAGAGATTCATAAGTGGGTACAATTCTCACATGTACAGCATGTGAGAATTCTTTTTTTAAAACAATCATTCTAGAATTCTTGTCAAATGAAGGGCAATTTACCATAAAAGCACACAACTTTGGTAATTTACTGTAGTTTCTGTACTATCAGGCAAATCAGACATCAGCAAAACCCTCTTCCATTCTCATGTTTCTATACACTCCAGTCTATTAATAGGCACAGTCTCCATCTCAGGTATACATGCCTATACCTTCTCAAACATCCTTAATCCTACATCCTTTTTTTCTCATTGCACACATGCACCTCAGATTGAATCTAAATATGCAGCTGGTCATCACAGCAAATGTTATAAAAGCAAGCAGTTATGCCACAAGTTAAATCCTTTATTTACATGATAAACTTCTTAGCCTATTGTCAGCATGTAATGTTTAAAAATGAATTCTCACCTTAGCTCTTGAAGAACCAACATTCTCCATATTTTCAATGCTACAGATGCAGTTATGTGAAACCTTGCGACAAGCCACCTTGATGTAATCCCAGAAGCTACGAGGGCTTTCATAGCCAAACCAAGTGATTTGACCTGAATCCAGATGTCAGGAAGAGAAGAAATCATGAATATTAAATTCATACATTATAAACTTTCTGTTAATTCTATCTTCTATTCTTTAACAAGGGTGCAAAGCTTTATAGCACACCATTTGTCTTCATACCATATAACACTAATTAAAAGTTTGATAGCTGAGGGAAAGTAAAACCTAGATATGCTCAACGCACAGGAGCAACTACTAGAGAAAGAAACATCAGGTAATCAATGATGGAGATTTCACAGATGACATTTCAAACCAATAAAGAATGGAGCCTCTCTGTCAATCTCTGTCCAGTGCTTCTCTTAAAACACACGCACACACCTATCTCCCTCTCTACCCTTAGTGGTTTTTCACCACTGTCTCCAAAAGTGACGTATACGGGCATCCCTTGGTTAACAAATCTCTGAGAGAGAAGCCTCTTTTTATAGTCTTGTTATGCCTGTCCAGCTCCATTTCTGCTTTGTCCTCTATCTAGCTAGACTTTTTTTTTTCAGCATTGGGAGAATGGGGAAGGGCGGAGAAACAAACTTTCAGTGTTGGATTGCAGAAGGATGCCTGTAGTAAACAACACAATGAAGCTTGAGTAGGGAAAGAGCAGGATTCTACTCTAGCTGATCCAAAGGCATCCATGTGTGCCTCCTTGCAACAGGCAAGGTAAACAGTAGCTGCCTTTGGAATCCCTGACCATGTGTGAACAGCAAAATAAAGAGACAACAGAGGACAGGCAAGCCTCATCAGCTACCCCTAGCATGTTAGAACATAGATCTGTAAATTCCAATAAAATGGAAATTATTAGAAAAGTGGAGGCTCATGTAAGAAAAAAAAAGTCATCCCTGGATGCATTTTGGAAGAAGCCTTGAAGTGGTCTCTAGAAGAGTCTAAATGTTATACTTGTGCAATGCTTACTTGACCTTGTTCTTTTTGCACATACGCATTATCTTTAGTACTGAATAAAAACTCTGTTGGAACATGTTCAAGCTGCTCTTCTTTTTTGTGGTGTGGGAACCCATCCCTATTTTTTTTCATGTTATTTCTGCTTCTGGTTCCAAAATTTCTAGTAAAGAAGTCATGCCTAGGAATACATATACTTTGTAAACTGAGGTATACCTGTTAAGGTCTCTAAAATTTAGGAAACTTCCTTACTTGCCTATCCATGCTTCTTGCTGCTTTGACAGGGCCCGTTCCTCACTGTTTCTATAAAAATTTTAACAAGTATATGTGTTTTTCACTTTTGCTTTGGTAAATGGATTGGATAAGCCCTCCAGATACTTTTTCTTTATCTCATTATGTCATTCCTCTAGTATTCTCCTGCTGGGAGACCAATTGGAAATCTGTTAGTGATCTCCTATTCTGCTGCAATTTTGAGGGTGAAAGTCTATTTCTGCTTTATGCCAATTTTGGGCGGTCAAATGTTCGGTGGGTGTGGTTTGTGTGTGGCTTCACTAAAATTT
Source organism: Ctenosaura bakeri (assembly GCA_948474755.1). Lineage (NCBI taxonomy): Eukaryota > Metazoa > Chordata > Lepidosauria > Squamata > Iguanidae > Ctenosaura > Ctenosaura bakeri. The sequence continues at coordinate 11,391 of CAOLHI010002469.1, read as the reverse complement.
TGTAATGGGAAATTTCAGTCTACTTTCAGTGATTGGCTGAGAATTAGAAGGGGGGATTTCAGTTTGATTTTCTTTCAATTTCAGATAGCAAAGTGACTAAGCAACTTTTTACCCAAAAAAAAAAAAATTGTCATTAGAATAAAAAATCCCCCCATGTTGTTTGTCAGAGAAGCCCAGAAGGCAAAAAAATTTTTACTGCCTCCTTCACCCCACTTCCTTTTCCATCTGAAGTAGCACAGCTCCAGAGTATCTCTCTCTCTCTCTCTCTAACGCACACACACACACACACACAGATCACACATACACTCATGTAGTCTTACAGTTGAAAAAAAGCATCAATTTCATTAATCCTGCCATTTGCTTCTTCTTCTTACTTCCAGCTTTCAAACGAAAGCCAGCACTTACTTTGGTCTGTTCTATCCTGAACCAGGAAGCCCCCCTCACCGCCCATCTGTTGGGCCCGAGGCCCTCTGGGTAGGCCCTGTGTTGCACACTCACACATTTCAGCTCAGCCTGCTTTCACACTAACAAGCATATTTGGGGGTTAGCTCATGCTATTGCATTGCTAGGTCAGGCTGCCCTGTATGCTGCAGTCCTGTGAGAATAGCCAAGGAATGCTAATGATGGGTGCTTCGCTCCCAATGCCGTCCGGTATGGTGAGGGGAGAGCGAAGCCTGATTAGAGACTGTCCGCTGCCATTTCGGGCAGGTAATGAGATTTGGCCACGAGCCTATCATGCACCTGCCCATGGGTGCCTCAGTAATTGGCATCCAAGGTGGGACAGCCGCCTCCTGCCCGTTTCGGCATGGAGGGTTGATGGATTGGCAGCCTGTTTTGCCACTCGCGTACGAAAAGCCTATATAATCTGTTGGAACAAAGAGAACCCTGCTCCATTGCCTGCTTTGCCTTTCCAACAGAGTATGTATGCTTGTGTGCCTTTCGTTTTTCTTTCAGTAAGACAGTGACTCTGCCAATTCTACAAGTTTATTTAACCATTCACATAATTTTGGGATTTTCTTATTTTTCCAATGTTTTACATAAATTATTCTGGCTGCCGTTACCATATATCTTAATAGTTTTCTATGTTGTCTTTCCACAGGATCCTCTTTATTTATCATATTTAATAAATAATAAATTGCTTTTCAAACATAAGACTGTTTTTATTTTCATTTCTACATGTGTGGGCACCTCTGTGTGTGCATGTATGGGAGACTAGGACAGGAACTGCACAATTGCAACTGCGAAAAGGGGTATTTGTGGGTTGTTGTTGTTGTTGTCATTGTTTTTGTGGCTTATATTAAAAAAATGAAAGAGTCTCATGGGGTGGAATTATGGTGACCTTCAGGAAAATGGCCAAATAATGCCAAACTAGGAGAAAAGGCAGAAATAATGCCAGGGGGGAGGTCCTGGGGAGGCAGTCCTAAGTCCTGTGTATGGTTAAGATTTTAGGACAAAGGAAGGTTGAAATCCCAGAAAGGTTGACATGATTTGAAAAGAAAGAGAGGAATCCTGACTGTATAGTGTTTTTAAAAACAACTTTTTTTTCAGCAGGAGAAGAGTCCGGTGTGAAAAACTCCTAAAGTCTCTTTTAGTTTTGATCTACCAGAGTACTTTTGAATTATTTCTGTGAAAGAGTATGTGCCAGCACTGTAACACTGGAAAATAAAGTCTGCATGGATTTACAAATTGTATAGCATCTTCCATTTATATTTTGCTCCAGAAATTATTTTTCAGGAAAGGAAGACGAGCTTACTGCAAAACTGTTCTATCAGTCAGTAAGAGGGAGGAAGAGAGGGACAGAAAGAAAGAAAGAGGCAAGCCAGCTCCTCCAAAGCCAGATAACTAGAATGTAATCTTCCAGGCAGGAATGCTCTCTCAGTCATACCAAGGACTTTAAAGCCAAAAATATTAAAGAACTGAATATTTAAAAGCCTATATATAAGGAGTAGCCAGACTGATACGTGAACCATACTTGCTCCTGGAGACTGCAGATCCTGCAATGGTGACTCACTCTTTAGTTATATCATGTCTATATTAGTGCAATGTGGTCGATTGATACTGGCCTGCCTTTAAGGATTCTTCATAAACTACAATTGTTCAGAATTTTGCAAATTAGCTGTTAGCAGGAACTGCATATAGGGAGTCTGCAAATCTTTCAAACAAATAGCTGCATTGTTTTCCAATTTGTTTGCAGGTTTGCAATTAATCTGCCTATTACTTTTTTTATCTATTTAACTTACATTCCACTTTCCCCCCAATATATTGTAATCTATGTTGGGTCCCATAAATTAAAATAAAAGACAATTAAAACAATGGACAATAGAACACTTAAAAAACAAATAAGCAGTCTTATTTAAAAAACTACTTTAAACAGTTTAAAAAAGAGTTAAAAATAGTGATAACAATACTGCACACACCAATTAAAAGACCTTCTCCAATGGCCAATTGATGGTCAAAGGTGTGAGTAAACAGAAAGATCTTTGCTGGAAAGGGGAAGAGATCAGTCAGGAGGGAATTCCACAGCTTGGGAGCATATAGAAAGGTTCTCGCTTTTGTGCTCATCCAAATTGCCCATGTTAGTGGAGGAATGCAGAGAAATCCCTCCTCTAAGACACACACATATCAGGATATACAATCTGTCAGACAGTCTGGTTTCTAAGACATATAGTTATGGTAATGGTTATGACCTTTAAAGTTCTTTAAACCAGAACATCTAGAGGGCCAACTTCTCTGTACAAACTTGCCTGCTTATTAAGAAGATTGTCAGTGGCTTCCAGCACATCCCAATGCCTGTCAAAATAAAACTCGGTGGGGACCAAGGAAAAGTCCTTTTTAGTGGGGTTTGTACCCAGGAACTCCTTCTCAAGGAAGACTTTCCTTGCCTCTTCTCCAACAGCTTTCTGTAGGATGGTTAAAACCATCCTCTACCTGAAGGAGGTGAGGTCAAAAATTGCTATTCCTTGATTGGGTGGTTGCTAGAGGGTCTTTAGTTAAAATACTTTTGACGGCTGTTTCTGGTTTTAATTTTCATTGAGTTTACAATAACAATGCACTGCCGTAAAAGGAATATTTACGTTGAAGGCCTTGCTTTCTGAGTAACACAAAAAAGAATCACATTTTTCTTGCCTGTTCTTCAGCTATGCAAGATGCAGGTCTTCAACAACATTATGATAAAGCCATAACAAACACCAATCTAAATTCAATTAAACAGCCTTTGACAAGAAAGATTGTTTCAGCTGGAAAACATGCCAGAGCAGAATTTAAGTACCTTTGAGTCGATGGCTTAGAATCTGTTCCAGAATGGCGGCAAAATTGTTGAATTCAGGAGAAGAATCATCAATAGTTTCAAAACAGGATCGATCAATCAGTGTTTTGATAGAAAACCTATGATACATGAAAAGCGTGAGAACAATGTGGTTTTAGATATAATACATGCCAGACTGCATAATATTTCAGAGAAAAATGTGCCTTGAAACTGACACACATCACTGAAGTTTAGCGAGCACAGTAATTTTTAAAAATAACCTGATCAGAGTTCACTTTATGGCACTGTTAATCATTCTGTAGTATACAAATACTTGTTATTCTGCAACCAACACCTATAATTAAACTTAAATTAAACTTAAATAATTAAATTTTAAACACCTATAATTTGTTTGATTTACTATGATTAATATTGTGTTGCTAAACAGAAACCAGCCATGTTTATCAAATGTATGGAACTAGCAAAGTTTGAAAGTGAGTCATTCTGTTAATAGATATGGTCAAAATGTTATCCTTTGAAGTACAAAATATTTCTTCTTCATCAGATACATAGTAATACTTAAAAGAATAATTCTCAAAAGTTGGCAAATAAAAAAAGTACATGTATACTCGCTTATATTCTTTCATATTTAAGCTCCAGAGCTTGTTATCATGCTTCTTATTCATAATTTATTCCATTCCAAAATAACAACAGTTGTAGTGGTTATTAAGAATGAGAATGAAATTGTGCCAAGCTTCCCACAGTGGTAATAATTTTTACCTAAGCTGTCCGATATTGTTGAAAAGAACTGTTTGAAGGAAGAAAAGAAAAAGAGAGCTTTGAGGACAATGAAGGAGAAAGTATTCTGGCACTGAAGTGATAGATTTGGTGGCAGAGTGGGAACACGCTCTTGGAAGTGTATAGTATATTTTTTAAAGATGCCACCAAAGCCCCACAAATAAAAATACTTTTAAAAAAACATTAAATGTCCAAAATAACATCTTAACATTTCTGTCACTTCTTCCAAGTCATGAATAATGATTACTACTAGTAGTGATTCTGTATTTTCCCAAACAGCACTAATGCATATAACATGCCTTTTTAAAATTAATGTTCCAGCCTGTACGATTCTCAAATTGACAAAACAGAAAGCTCTGACTATATACGTTTGTGGCAGAAGATAAAATTGTTACCAATATCAGTAAGACTGTATCAGTTGCTTGGAGACCATTTTAACTTGCAAAGGTAGTAGGCAAGTGCCTAATTACAAGGCTTTTGTAGAAGAACAGGATCAATGAAGAATACATAGATTATTCTATAGCTATGGAGCAACTGCACATCACATCTCCTGCTCAGGAGCACAGAAGAAGCGAAAACAAGACTGCACAGACTCTCCTCCCTCTCTCCTTTTAAAGCATGATGAATTATCGTTCAAACTAACAACAGGATACACAGTGACACAAAACTGCAATATGATGGCAGCAGAATAGGACACAAGGAAAGCTATTAGCTGAATTCTGTGAAGTATACAAGAATTCTGTGCCAGATTTTAAAACAACAACAACACACATTCTAGCTGTGCAGGCTTCTATACACTTGCCATCATATAAAATACTGACTGACTGGTGCCGGAATGTATCACATTAATTCACCACGTTATCTACTACCACATTGAATCCCAATCTTTGACTGCAACATATCTTTTACATTTTTCTTTTCAATTTCCTAACTTGTGTTTTATTAGTACAAATTGCATATCACAAGGATAAGGAATTTGCCAGTACAAGATCTGAAAAACCCATCTGTTTTATGCTGTTTACTGTGAGGAGGGGAAAGGTTAGAGGTCCTTCAGGATCACTTTTTGAGGACCTTCTCATCTGACAGTTAAAATAACAATTCAGTATCTAAAAAATAAACAAAAGAAAAAGAATCCAAATGATTTATCTGAGCAGATTCTCACCACAAATGAAACAGTAAAGAACAAAAAAGACAAGAATACTAGCCCTAATTGTATATAAGGGCATCTTGCTATTCTGTAATCGAGACAAACAAAAATTCAGCCTCCAGTTCCTAGTTCCAGAAGGTTATTTAACATTTGCCTCAAAGATTGTGAATTGTTCAAAGATCCAAAAAAGGATTTGTAAATAGGGAATAATAACAAACAAACAACAAATAAATAACAATGATGGATCTGACTAAAGGCCTCTTTAGTCCAATTCTCTGTTTGCACTGTGTTCAGTCAGTTGCGTGTATAAAGCCTACCAGGAGAACATGAATGTGACTTATGTTCATCGTATGCCCTGCAGTTCTAGAAGCAAATAAAACCTATCTGAGGCCTACAGGCTAGCCATCTCTGGTTCCAGAAGACTTTGGTCCATGGACATCATGATGGAATTTCACAGCTGTGTGAACCCACAGTAGTGAGTCCAGTATGTCCCTGAAGATGCAACAAGAAACATCAGATTGGAAGACAGCCAGTGAAGAAGGGGATGCCCATTTGCCGACAGGCTAATGAAGGATGCCTGAAGATAAGACAGCACCTGCCCTGTCTCTCCATTAAAATATACCTCAAAAGTGTGAATTTATCTCTGAACATCTCTTTAATTATGACATAATGCAGACCATGGCAGTAAAAAATGATTTTTAAAGCGTTTTGTGATAGAAGGCTTACAAATTTATATTTTATTGTTTTGCAATTCTCTCTTAAACACATTTTCTTATTGTTCTCTTATGAATTTACCATATAGTGAGAATAAGGTTAATGTCAAATTATTTACTTTATTTTGTTCTAAATTTGTGTGCCTCTGATAAGTTGATTACACTTTGTTTCTTTCCACTGTTAAAGCTAAAGAATTCAAAGTCACTGTTTCAGTTAAGAGCTGGGTGACATGTATGTCATGGCTGGACATTCATGAGAATCTTTGGATACTGGGTTTTATCGTAACAGAAATTACTTAGTTGGGACTGCCTGTGATGGACAGTTCTCTGGCAAATTCCATTGGTATAAGACACCACAAAATACTGAAGGTGGTATAATTTTTTGCTCAACACAAATCAACTGGGTTTGCTGCCAAGAAACTAACAGACAAGATATATGGCCCTTCTCATTAAAAAAAGATATGAGAAGGAAAAAGTCAGAAGGATCTAAAGAGGATACCACAAGACCTAATTAAGCAAGGTTTTTATGAAGTTGTGCAAGGGCTTAATAAGTGAGTCCCAGTTCAACGAGTGCCTGTTGTTCAGAGACAGGACATGAGACCAATTAATCTGGACATGTATATGTTTGCATTAATTCTGCCAACATATTCATATCTTGTCTTATGGGAACAGAAGTATGTATCATATGCTTGTATTCATATTAAAGAGGACATCAAAGCTAAAGACAGTCAACTTTCAAATCTGCAAAATTCAGACATGTGTCCGGGCTTTGATATCTGGTAAAATCAGAAACATGAATGTTGATAATTTTATATAAAGGCCAGCTAGAAGGTAGAGAACATACATACAGAGGGACAACCAGTGATGGTGATGGACGAGTTTTCCTTGCCAGACAATCTGTGCTTAGTTTACTGTTCAGATCTGATCAGCTTAAAACTTTTGCTGCAAACATCTAAGAATTCTGGACTGTTTACAAGAGGGATAAATATGACTTTCTTTTTTTTAGCTGGAAATTCTAAATGCTTAAATTTCTTAGATTAGCGTGGATGTTTTATCAAGCTAAGACATAATATTTGAGATTTGTTATAATTATTTTATATGCTAGCTGCTATCTATGATGCCTTAATTACTATTTCATTCATTATCTCATCATAACCTTTTATGCTAGGCATATTGTAACTCTTTCCTTATGTCTGATGCTACCCCATGGTCTTATTTGGTAGCTGTGCCTTAGCTATTGTATGATTTTCTTAGTTGCTGGCTAGTCATGTTAAATTGTTATGATGTAATTTTCCTTACCATTACTACCTCATATTTTGTATTACTCACTGTTTTATAGTCATGTATTATTTTTCATCATCTTGTCTATCATTTCAATACATCTTAAATTTCCTTTACTTTTGAGTATGTTTCTGGCTCACAGTTCATTGTCCTTATATACCAAGAATGGCATAAAAGACCCACAATTTTCAGGACTCAGAGGCAGAAAGATGAAATAAAAGTACTTTTCTCTTGCTTTTTTTAACAGTCTGAAAAATCTCTTAGAGCCTGTCCTCCAAGCCTGAAAGCCTGTCTTCAAGCCTCAGCTTTGCTGAGAACATCTGTTTGATAAGACAGTTTGTCTTGAATAATATCATTCATATCCAGTCCACCACAGAACAACTAACCAGTCCTCTTTGTGGCCAAGGTGCAAACTCTCACACCAGAGCAGCAAACACACTATTAAACCTTCAGCTCTAGAGTGTCATCTACTGAACATGCTTCCAGAGGATGTTGATAATCTTTCCACATTTTCCCCTTCAGATCCTAGAAACTTGATAGTCTGTCTGAAAACAAAGTCTGTTTAAGGGATTCAGATCCTGTAGGTCAACTGACACCCTGTTCTTGAAATGGTTTACAGATAAAAATGCCAGTGTGGAATTCCAGACCTTAGTTTGTCTGCAATTCTAACAGATCCCAGACAAGCAGGTTACTGAAGATTTTGATCAAAATGTAAAGGGGAAGAAAAGGAAAAGTGCACAGCATAAAGCAAAAGTAAGCTGAGAGTCTACAGGAATTCTTCTCTGGGTCTCTTAAGTTTCTCAACCAGGCCTTTGATCCTTTAATGTAGCAAGAGCTGGAAGAAATTATTAAAATATTTAAAAAAACGATGACCATCGGTCAGGTTAGTTCCACAGCTTAAAGATAAAAACAAAAACCCAAAACTGCAACCAAAAGCATACAAAATTAAAGAATTGGAGAGCTTACAAAATTGAAGACTAGTGGTTAGAAGGACTGACTACCTTGATTTTATATTCAGCAGCATCTTTATATTCTCATAGGTAGTAAGTCACACACAGCAGTGGCTGTATAATTGAATTCATAATTACAGAATTCCGAATTTTAGAGTAGGGTGGGAACCAAGGAAGACTAGAGAACTGCATTAGGTCTTCAGGAGCCCTTGGAGGGCAGAACCTGCTCTCATTAAAAAAAATAATAATAAAAAATCCCCTCTCCAGCTCTCCATGGGACAGAGATGCATGTTTTGGGGCCTTCCTCCTAAGGGGCATTTTGGGACATCTCTGGGCAAAATTAAATAAAATAATTTTTTTAAAAAAATCATAAAATTTCATTTTAACCCCAGGGGGCCTGGGGTGGTTATGAACATGTGAGGATGCCCTCTATACTCCCTAGAGATCATTTTTGGGGCAGTTTGGAGCAAAAAGATTTCCTTTTTTTGCAAAATATCTTTTTACTCCTGGGGGGGCCTCCAGGGCATGGACTTCACTTTGCTTGCCCCCGATTTCAGCTTTCCATTGTCCTGTAAGCATACAAATATATCAGAACATATAAAAGAACTCTGCTTAGATTGGCAATCGTTGGAGACTTAGCTGGAGAAGCAAAACCAAGTCGGTTCCATATAGTTCAGCATTTCTTACAATTCAGGACCTTACAGCTTGATTTGTAAGGGGAAAAAAAGATTTAAAAAACTAAATTCAATTTGTAATTATTTTCTAAATAAATTGTAATTTTATGTACATACATGCTAATTGTATGCCAGACTAATTTATATATAATACATTTTATGTCCCTACAGTATCAAAGAAACTTTGAATCTATAAAGGGTGCCAATATCGCTTTTTCCCATAGGCTCAAAAATTCTAGGAAATTTTACATTTCTGTACAACACTAAGGCCATTTCCGCACTACACTCTTATAGTGTGATTATTCCACTTTCAACATCCTATGGAATCCTGGGGTTTGCAGTTTCAGGAAGGGCCAGCCGGCCCCTCCCTAAACTGCAAACCCCAGGATTCCATAGGATGTTGAAAATGGAATAATCATGATATAAGCGTGTAGTGCGGAAATGGCCTCAATCATTTCTCGACAGTCATTTCTATTGGGTAGTAGCAACACATTTGACAGAAAAGGGAAACAGCAACCTATTTAACAAAAATAAAACAAAACACATTCTCTGAAAGATCATGACTACAAAGCAGTGGTAGAAGGAAAAAATGGGGACTTTGCACACCACCTTTGCCTAGTCTTGTGCAGCAGCACACTGAACAGAAAAGAAAAACCACTATAAGCAAGGTAGCCATTCTGCTTCACCAGCAAAGTATTGCATACCATCAAAAATCCATTTCTTTACATAAGCATTCCAACCACAATCAATGCCTCTTGTTGCCTACCAAGTAATAAGAGTGCGGTACGAAACCCGCCTTACAAAGATGTCTACTCATAAATAGGAAGGACTGCACTATGCAGTAGTAACCATGGGCAAAAAGTTCTGTAAGCATCCAGAACCTATCCCTTTATAGGTAATAATAATGACGACAACAAAAACCAGCAATAACATTCCCAAAGCAACGCAAAGCAGCATGGAACACAACAGCAACACATTGCTGGGGGAAAAGGGCGGGGAGAGGGGGACATTGTCTGTAAAGCTGATTATGTAGGGGATGGGATGAGGACAATAATATAAGTTGAGTCTTTGTGGGTAGTTGTAACAAGGAAAACAAAATACCAACACCCTCTCCTTGCCATATCAAGAGGTCTTTTAAAAGGACAATACAAAAGAAATCTTAAAATATTTTCCAAACCACCGATTAAAGTTTTGAATTAAAGTACAGTAACCTAAATCACCAAAAGGAATATTTGGAGACATACTTGCTTCTGTTGTGTGACCTGAAAACTGATTGAGTTAACTGTTCCACACCTCCCTTTGGGCTCACATACAAACTCATGCAATTTACATACCTGAGTATATGACTTTCTGTCTTAAATGTACATGTACACAGTCAAAATTAAAGGAGAGATTTAGAGGCTCACTGCTTCATCATACAGCTACTGCCTTTTTTCAAAGACAGAGGGCTGTTATCATTATTATTCTACTGGCTAGAGATGGACTGGGAAGAATTTCTAAAAGACAATGCGTATTTTACATTAACCAATCACTTGTTTCTTATTCACTGTGGGAATAACTATTTCTCCACAGAAATATTTCGTTTCCTGTGGCTGGGGGAGGGTGCAGAAAATACCCATATATGACATTAAGACAGTGCCGAAGAACCTGATGCCCTTGCCTGCTATACCAGACATTTCTGAAAAACAGGAAGAATCCCACACACACTTCTGCACCTTTTACAGATGGAAAGAATCACTCTAACACAGAGAAGACACAGCAGGAGACAGAAAATTTGGAAGCAAATTGGTTTGGTTTGGGACTGAATCAGGAAGATTGCTGACTGTATGTAAAGCAGCTGGAGGTATCTCTTTTTTTTCATGGTATTGGCATAAACACTCCACACACCTACAGTAGCACTTCTACTGACAGAGCTCCTATCCAGTTTAGAATTAACAAAATATTCACAAAACACCAAAAGTCTAGTTGGCAAGTCCTATCATTCATAGCCAATATGACCATTGGCCGTGCCAACTGAGGAAGGTGAGAGAAGTAATCTAAGATATCTGGAGGGAGTCAGGTTGGAAAGACAGAATTAGCAGAAGTGCCATGGTATTTAATCACCAAGAAAGGAACTGATCAGGAGCATTTTCTCCAGCTCCATTACCCATCTGCATTCATCCCTTACCATCAAGCCCAACAATAAGGCCCACACAATCCATGGCACAAGTTTGTTTTTCCACCCCAGATGTTCTCACATTCCATGAACCAAACACAATCCGAATAAAATGCAAATGTCTTCTTGTTCTTCAAATTCATATGCAGTAGTAATACGGAGATAGGGAAGAAGATCTCTACACCAAATACAGCCTGGAGGGAATCACTGCATCAGACATATTGTCTTCTTTCCTATAAATGTGACAGCGAGGGCTCCCATGGCTGGTAAGGGAGCAATGACTCTCACATTGCAAGTTTTCTCTAAACTGCAGTTCTTAAATATTCCTCATTTTAAAAAATGGCAGTCATTCATTGATATGGAAGAAACAAATTATATACTGTACTTATTGCAGTATCTGTAGAGAGGGGGAGGTTTTGCCTCAACCAT